>VOQJ01042767.1:0-20711 GCA_015052665.1 Apistogramma diplotaenia | reverse complement strand
AGAGAAGCTGTCATTCTCTGTTAAAGGTCAAAGGGAATCTTTTTTCAAGATTTGGTCAAAATGGACAGACTACATAAAACCAGTAATAAAGGTCACAGACTGGAGTAAAATTTGTACTGTGGCTGAAGCTGGGTGAGAGAGAGAGTTGAGGCCCAAAAACCTTACTGTCAGGAGCCTGTGCATACTCCGAGGCGCAAAGCATTCTGCTACAGACAGGCCATGGGCCATTGGCATAGGTTATGCCTGGGGGGCCTAGCTTAGAAACACAGGACACGGTATATCCGTCCTGCAGTTCCGGCCTTGAGGAGTATGGACTAGCCAGCCTTACAGGTAGGTGGGAGTGAAGGAAATAAATTATTCAATTAAGAGGAGGCTGTCATAAATACGGCCACCATACCCCTGCTCTGTGTGACCTTGGGTAAATTCAAGCTTTAATGAGTGCCGGTTTTGACAAATGCAGTGATTAATGTCTGCCTACTGTACGTGATTTGCCTCAGGCTGAGTGTGTGCTTTTAGTGGTCCTGGATGCACTTAGTTGGGGACCCAATGAAATGTTGGGGGCCATGAAAATCTGTCGTGAAGTCATAAAATCAAAGAGTCAAAGGGAGAGAAGAGTATAAAATGCAGTGACTACTTCTTCTGCTTCGTATTCTCTGCTTTTACTCTGCCCTGCTGCCTCTTTGTTAACTGCTTTTTCATGTTGGTGATCTGCTTTACTGTGTTGTTATTTCTGAGTACTAATAAATTTTCTGCATCAAAGACCTGAACGCCTTCTCCAAGTCCACAAAACACATGTAGACTGGATGGCCAAACTCCAATGCACACTGGGTCAGTGTTCCACAAAGAGGCTTAACAAACTTTCCTTTCCAGAACCCTGGAGCACACCCTCCAGTCCCCCTTTTTAAAGATGGGGCCCACCACCCCAGTCTGCCAATCCAGCAGCACCACCCCAGATCTCTACATGACATTGCAGAGGCATTTCAACCAAGACAACTCCAAAACGTCCAGAGCCTTCTCATTATCTTCAGTGAATCTCATCCACCCAGGGGCCCTGCCACCAAGGAGCCGTTTAACCACCCCAGTGATTAGTGGATCGTCCCTGTTATCCCCAGACTCTGCTTCCATACAGAAGATGTGTCAGTGGAATTGTGCCAGCAGTGCCCCGCCCATTCTATAACATATATGGGTAGAGCACTGCTTTCCCCTCCTGAGTCACTGGATCGTTTGCCAGCTCCAACTCACCACTAGGTGGTGATCAGGTGACAGCTCAGCTCCTCTCTTCACCTGAGTGTGAAGAACATACGCATGTTGATCTGACTACAAAATGGATCACCGACCTGAAGCCTGGGGTGTCCTGGTATAACATGCACTTATGGACTTCCTTATGTTCGAACATGGTGTTTACCATGTTTACTACTACAAACTGTGCTTTGCACAGAAATACAATAATACAATATCACTTGGCTTCAAATCAGGCAGGCCATTCCTCCCAACCACACCCCTCCAGTTCTCATTGTTGTATCCCATGTGAGCATTGAAGTCTCCCAGTAGGACAATGGAGTCACCATATGGAGTCCAAAATGACTGATGGGCCGGTTCTGGCCCGTGGGCCGTCAGTTGAATACCCCTGCCATAGCCGGTCATCTGCCTTTATCGCACAATATCCCTAATATCCTCCTCTGTCACACCAACCCTCTGAATGCCCTCCTTCACTACATCCAGAAACCTCTGCCTTTTTTCCTCGTGCCTAGCAGCTCCATGTTCAAAATTCTTTGCCCAATGTATATCCACTATCCCTCTTCTGCACATGTCCATACCATCTCAGGTTTGCCTTTCTAACTTTGTCTCCAAACCGCTCCACCTGAGCTGTCTCTGTCCATCCTGCTCACTCCAAATGAAAATGAACAAACGTCTTCAGCTCTTTTACCTCCAGCTTCACTTCCTGTATTTTTGTCAGTGCCACCATCTCCAAACTATTCATCATAGCAGGACACAGTTCCATCTTGTAAAGCTTCACTTTCACTCTTGTTGCTCTCCTGTCACAAATCACACCTAACACTCGTTTCCACCCACTCAACTCTTCCTACACTCTTCTTCAACTCTCTGGTGACTGTTGTTTTGGATAATGCTGACAGGCTAATTCATACTAAACTGTGTCACCTTCACACACTGTAACTTTGTACAATTTATTTTTTAGCTCTTTCTTTGCACAAAATTATTGGAAATCATATTTAATAACATAATAATTTACAATATCTGTCACAGAGAAAGCATACAGTTTAGGTATGATGAACACAAAAAGAGCCATGAACAAAAGTATTTGTGTATGAAATATGATTACCTCACTTGGTCATTTGTATTGCTAAATAGCTTGGTCACTTAAGACTTAATCAAAGAGATTCATATTTCACCAATTCAAAATTTACACATTTTTAGTAGCAGCCTGTCTCCATTTCGTATACTGACACCTATCTAAACATTTGAGTGCCTGAGGAATGATCCTAAAAAATTAATCTGCACACATCTGAAAGCTGTCTCTAAAAACATATTGTTAAACATCAGCACTGCTCAGAAACAGCAGAGTCTCTGCAGGTACCATTTAAGGAGGCAGGTCTGATGGAGAAGATGGATGGCGAGGTGGAGAGGGGACACCCAGGTCTGGGGTTTTGGGGAGACGGTGCTCCCCCCTCTGTAGGCTGTTGCAAAGGCTCCTGGTTCTTTACCTTCAGACATTTCTTTAGGGAAAGCTGCAGAAGACCCAGTTTTTGTGAAGACTCCTGCACCCGGGACTGAGCCTGGCAGGAAGATAAACAGTATGTTGTTGCTTGGGCTTTTTAAGTGTTCGGATGTTTTGTATTTTAGGATATGGTTTGTGCTGATACTTTCAATACAAACATATTTTTCTGACTTTAGATTTTAACTTGATTTGATCTTTTTTTAAATTTACTTTATAAGCTGAACTTGAAATGATGAACGTGTAGCTCTGAATAGAATTAACAAACATTTGCAACTCTGTAGTTTTTCTTACACTACACTAGACTAACTTTGCCATGATTCACAGTTCAAAATAATCTTCCTTTATCTGATGCTGAGCCTTGGTGCTGCCCCTCAGCTCATCCTTGAACTGAAATAAGCACTTTTAGCTGAACAGTACTGCCTCTTCTTTCCTTTATTTTCTTTTCTTCTAGTTATTCTAATCTTTAAGGCATATGTTCAAACAAGCCTCTTTCTTCTCTTTAGTATTTTGAAATAAAAGTGACTAAGTCCCACCTCAGCCAGAGCCTTCTGGTCTAACGATGAGATCCCTTCAAGCTCCTTCACTACATCTTTGGCCAGCACCAATGCATCTGCCTCCCTCTGCACATAGTGCTGCAATTCTACCAACCGAGCTTCCAAAGGACTGGCAGTGAGGGGAGAGATCCCTGAGAGGGAAGAGGAAAAGAAACTTTTTTTTATACCTGCTATCAGCATTTCTAAAGAAGAATTGAACCATTTTCTCTAAAATGTCACTGAAAGGAAAAACACTACATTTTTTAAATGCATCTGGCATTCAGCTGACACTTTTCTGAGAAAAGCTCTAAAGGAAGGATTAAAACATGATGCCTCAAGGAGACCCTTCAAATGTTGCCATGTTGATATGAGAAGACAAACACTGCATATTAAATATACTGCCCTAAACTGAAAGAGCCCCATGTTTCCTCTTGCTGCTTGGCTGTTTTTAACAGCTAAACTAAACTGTTTTTAACAGCTAAACTATTAATTTTTGTCAAAAACAATGATCTGCAGGAGCTGCAGAGTGATTACAGTACTGTACTTTTCAATAGCTTTTATTTCAGTTTGAATATTCATTCATCTGTTACCAAATATAAATGTGTGCAAAATGCATGACCCTGAACCACCAGTTATGCTTATATAGGCTCAGGCAGCTGGAGGACTTTCCATGATGCACTGCACATTTATTCTCCACTCCCCATGCATTTACACACTACTACTGCGTGTCATTAACTTGACTCTTCTCTCCTGTAATGTGTTGTGTTCTTGTCTCTATATGCCAATTTATATAGAAATAAAATACATTTGAAAATAATCAGAGTGCATCAAATAAAACTGAAATTGAAAAAATTAAAAACGGTCACCAAGTACTTGCTCACAGTGTGTAATATGGACTGTTAGGTTTTCTCTGTAATTCCTATACGGTCTTTACCTTATAATAGAAAGTGCCTTGAGGTGACTATTTGTTGTGATTTGATGCTATATAAAAAAAATTGAACTGAATTGAGATTCAAAAGTATCAATAAATTCAACCAAAGCAGCATCAATGAAAAGGCTGATACCACAACAATGGAGAGAATAACATAGATGTAATAATCAGTCCTCTCAATCGATGCATTATAAATGCTGTGCTCCCTGGGGTTGGTCTGAGATTCTGAATCTCGGTTTATGTTTACTGTTTAGGTTGTTACAGTTTTTGTGTTTGTCGAAATTCTAGATTTGGGGGGGCGGGGGGCGTGCTAATGACGGACGAGAGGTTATTATGGAGCCAGGTTCTAAACAGTCTGCTGATAAGAGGTTGGAATGTCTTCAAGTTTACTGGTGCGTTCAGAAACGCATCATGTCTGAATTTTGAGGTTCCATCTAAATTCCCGCGCAGACTGTAACTCACTCCAAGATGTCACCCCTCCCAACGGTGAGCTCCACATTGAGCTTCACGAGGTTCTGAGTTTGAGTCTGTACAGCTCTGGCCAGGCAATCCAGTTGGCCAGACAGTTTAAACCAAAACAACCACCCTGACCTTCTTGGTTTCCCGGTAAAAACAGGTATCCTCCAAGCTCCAATCTGAAGGGGTACCATTGCCATAAGGCCGAATGTGTATTCATCTTTGACGCCCTCAACTGACAGACCTGAACGGGGTCCATTTTGCTGAGGACAGGCAGGCTTTCCCTTTCCCGATCTCGTGTAGAATAAAATTCACTCTATGGTACTGAGCATCCAGTATGCCAAAAGAAATATGATTAATTTCCAGTTCGGTCAGACGTGTGAAGAGAGGCTCTCCTGGCAGCAGCTGAAGCAGGGAAAAGAAAGAGAGGGAGGGAGAGAAAGAAAAGGCATCCACTCCCGTCAAGAGCCAGGAAGAGAAGAGAGATGGAGATTAATAATAACTAATGATTAAATGCAGAGTGGGGTATAAACAGAGTGAAAAGAGGTGAATGAAAAGAAACACAGTGCATCATGGGAACCCCCCAGCAGCCTATAGCAGCATAACTAAGGGAGGGTTCAGGGTCACCTGATCCAGCCCTAACTATAAGCTTTATCATAAAAAATTTGAATCCTAATCTTAAAAGTAGAGAGGGTGTCTGTCTCCTGAACCCAAACTGGGAGCTGGTTCCACAGAAGAGGGGCCTGAAAGATGAAGGCTCTGCCTCCCATTCTACTCTTAAGTATCCTAGCAACCACAAGTAAGCCAGCAGTCTGAGAGCGAAGTGCTCTGCTGGGGTGATATGGCACTTTTCTTTGTCTTGTGCATCCTGTTAAATTTTAGTACTCATGTTTGTACTAGTCTCTTTTGGTTGTTTACTGTTTTACTTTGATCATTTTCTCTGGTCCTCTGTTGGTCTTCATTGTTTCACCTACATCTTTTATTTATCACATTGGTTGGGAATTCTTGTTACAGCAGCCAAATCGTTAAACAAAACATACAGCAAGGAGCTCAATTAAATAGAAAAATAAAGTTAGTAAGTTAAAATCTAAGCACCAGTTTCAGTGTCTTGTGAATCACACTTTGTCTGCCCCATGACCCAGAATCAATCTGTCTTTTGGGACCCTACCAGAGATAAACTGTCCCCAGCAACAAAGCTCCTGGGATCACTGGGACAGAGGCACCATCCCCCAACACAAAAACGTGGTGATTCATGTAGTTAATGACGACTGGGATGAGAATTATCACCTCCAAGTCACGGTCACAGTTCCAAGTCAGAGAAGTACGGAGTGCCTACTCCGGGTCAGGGGCGAGTTCTTGCTCCAAGTGGAGGGGTTCAAGTATCTTGGGAATCTTGTGACAGTGAGAAAAGGAGGGAAAGGCAGGTTACTAAATGAATTGGTGCAGCCTCTGCAGTTTTGCAGATGTATACTGGTCTGTCATGGGAAGGTGAGAACTGAGTGTGAAAGCGAAGGTGTTGATCTGCATGCTTTCCCTCACCAATGCCCAGGAGCTGTGGGTAGTGACCAAAAGAATGAGAACACGGACACAAATGACAGATGTGATCTTCCTTCAAAGGGTTTCTGGGCTGTCTTTAGAGATAGGAGAGAGAGGGTGAGGAGGTCAGAAGGGGCTCAGAATAGAGCTGCTACTCCTTCACATTACGTGAGACTTTTTGTGAATGTCCAACTGGAGAACAGCATGGAAATGTTGGAGTGATTATGTCTCTTGGCTGGCTTGGGAACACCTCAGTGTCTCATCGGAAAAGCTGGAGACAGGAGGTCTCCGGGGAGACAAAGGTCCGGACATCTCCACTTATTACCCCCTCAACATGAACCCAGAGAAACAGCAGAAGATGGACGAATGTAATAAAAAAAAGTAAAAAATTCAAAAATACTTTAACTAGGAAAAGCATTTGCTAATGAGTCAACCTTTGCTTTTACACATGCTGCTGACACTTGGATACAGGGAATTAAACTGTCTGCTGTAGTAAAGAGGACCTTTATTGGCTGTAGTTCATAACATTTTAAGAAATCAACGAGAGGAAGGGGGGTCAGGGGTCCAAGACAGAAAATAGGTACTGAGGAGCCAGTATTGTGTTACTTGTCTAATATTTAAATCAGCCAGGAATAACTTTCAAACCATTACTTTTGGAGTTTCCCAGTGGCAGTTTAGAATTAAACGTCTGTCTCGAAATGTGCTGTCAGAGCAGCTTCACTATTGCAATATGCACTCATAACTGGCACAGGAGGCAGGAAGCAATTAAGTACTCGGATCATAGTATCTCTGGATCAGAAACTCGTACTTTTCCACTTACAAGAAAAGCTTTTGAAATGTGATCTATAAACACTTTTGGTAAAACTGATAAACTCCTTCAAAAGAGATGAAAGCTCTGGCAAAATATCACTGCCTTTAACTGAACTAAATCCTTCATTCAAACACTGAATTTTCAAACCACACATCCACATCCACTGGGAAAACGTTCGATTTTTCTGGGTTAATAGGCCAGGATTTGTTGTGACTGGCAAAAGGTGGGATTTGATGAACATAACAGATGATTTCACACCTCTTTCAAGGCAATTTATGCACTTAAATACTAGGAGAGTGCATTTTTGTGAATTAACTTGCCCCAGCACTCTGACCTCCATGAGTGGCGCTGTTAGAGTACCCACCACCATCAACAACGCTGCTGCTGCTGCTGCTGCTGCTGCCGCTGCCAGCCTGGGCGACTTTGATAATCTGCAGTCGGATCAGCTCGATCTTGGAGCGGCTATCCTGAAGCATCTGCTGAGCTGTGGACAACATCTGATCCTGGATAACGACATCACATCAAGAGACAACAACACTACTTCATCGCAGACAGACATGTCAGCTGGGACGGAAGCAGCATGCTGATTGAACACAAAGAATTTAGTGGAACGTGTGGTGGAACGTGAGGAATTCATGAGAAACAGGGCCGTACACACAACTCATTTGCATACTGGAGCAAATAAGAGCAAAAGCAGATGTAGATTAAGTGAGAACAAAATGCTCAGATTGGATGGAAACAGTATGACTTTCCACTTCACTCACCTCAGGGTAATTCTTTGCTTCTTGTTGAATAAGGATTCATTTGTTATCCTCCGTGGAAGTGGTGAGAGGAGACTTCTCAGGTTGCGCCTCTCCACCTTCACTATCCTTGAACCACAACAAGTCCCCTGATGTTATGGTGCGTTCACAGACACACTGACTACCTGCTTCCTTGGGTGCAGCTTCTACATCTTTAAACCTTGAGCAAATAGCCTGTCCTCTTGTTTGTTTTCTTCTTTCTTCCTCTACAACATGCACAGTATGAGTATCGTCACACTCCGCCCTGTAATCAAATCCCCCCTCTCTGCCTGTCTCTTTTAGATTGGCTTCTTTCTGCAGAGTTCCTTTTCAGTGCCAGCACTGCTGCTGCTCTAACAGCACAGATCGCCTGCTCAGGGCTCGGCATTGGCCGCTGCATGACCACATGTTCCTGTTCTGCCACCAACCAAAAGGCAAGAATAGCTGCTGGTGCTCTCTTTGGGACAAAGCAGAGAAGAGCCTGCAGTGCTTAGGAGATTTGTTTAACCTGCTCCAGAATGAGATGTAAAAGACTTTAATAACCAAGCAGTTCCTGGATGTGCTGATGTATCCCGTCTGGCTTCTTTTTACTGACTGTGTGGATGTTTACAAGTGTGCATACATGGCTGCTCTGTGGTCTTCTTTACTGCCTATCAAATTGAAAGCCATTAATAAAGGCACACAGTGACACATGTGAACAGACAATCCCTCACGCTTGCCCTAATTAGGCTGATACAAATCCAATAACTTGACAGTATTGTGCCAAAAAAATTACTTCTGGTAATTTGCCAAAAAAAAAAAGATTTGCCAGTATTTAAACTGTTGTAAACGACTCACGAGCCTATAATCTGTGTAACATATGTCAAACATATCTCTCATGAATGACATCCAAGGCATTTGGAGACAGAAAGCACATTCCTGTCACAAGGTTTTGGTAAAGTGATGTTAACATGTTCTTTATTTATTCAGGTAAAAAGTGACATTGACATTAAAAATGTATTTTTTCAAATAAAGATCTGCGCAGGAGGGCAGCAGAAAGTGCAAGATATTTTAAGTGACCAAAAAGGACTGATTACAATTGAAGGACATGGAACAGGAACAATAATGCAGAGTCATGAGGGTACTTACAAAACAGGTCATTTCTTCATTTTATATATAAAGCCTTAGTAAATCCTATTGACTGCAGCCTTTTTACCAACTTAAGTAATATTAGACATAAGAAATGCACAAACATTAGGAATCGCTTTATGTAAATCACTTTTTGGCATGCCTACCTAATTTATTAATAGTTTGAAACTTTGCTCATACAATGACAACTACGAGCTACTGGACAAGCATGTATGTAATTAATTAACTTCAAATGTGATAATAGTCTTTGGACGTTTTTGTTCATCCTGGGTGTGATTTGAGGAAAAGAGGTGGCAGTAAAAGAGCAATTACACTTATTGTAATCTGACCGTTACACATTCACTAACCTGGATATCATCTTATTAAACTGGCAAACGCAAAATGTATTTATTAATAGCTTTGTTTATAAGCATGGTGAATACCTAAGTAAGGCACTGGACATAAACTTACTTAATATCTTTGTCATTCCAATTTATATTTAAAAATAAATGTCGCTGGGGTCAAACTCTACTTCCAGCTTCATTTAGCTTTAGGTTAAGAACCTAGCCCTGGCCTGAGTAAAAAGAATAAATGACCGCAATTAATTTGATTATCGAATTTGATATTATTAAATGTAATCATTAGATTTTTTTATTGTGTTTGAATTTGAAGCAAACAGATGGCAGTAATCAGCATATGGTCCTTACACTTGCAATTAGGCTGTTACTAGCTTGATGTTTTTCTTACAAAATTACATATATATATACACACACACACACACACATATATATACATATATATATATACACACACACACACACACACACATACATACATACATACATACATACACATATATATTATGATTTTTCATTATAACTTTATACAGTGGCTGTGGACCTCTGGCCATGATTTTAATTGGTTCTCTAATGAATATGGAATCTTCAGTGATGTTGAACGACAACAAGTTAATGAGGGCTATCAATCAATGAATATCAGCTCAAAAGCTGGATTATGAATAAGATTTGAATTCAGGTTGCGTGGTGACAAATGTAGCAGTCTTAGGCACCGTTGACACGTCACTGTTTGAAAATGAAAACGGCTACATTTTGATGGACCAAATGATTTAATTTGAGATCTTGGGCTTTTTAAAAAGCTTTTTTCTTACTAAATCTGACTTCTACTAAGCAATTATACAGGTTTTGCTGGTTTTCATGGCTTATTTAATTTTTCACTGACTTCCTTGATTTTATTGAATACCATGTTTGTAATAAAACGTCTCTACAGCTTTTCTTGTGTCTGTCCTCTTCATTTCCTTTGTATCTCATCCATCCCTGCTCTCTTTTTCAGGTCATGGACAGCATTTGCACTTGTTGAAAGTGCTATTTCACACACAGCCAGCACGTAGGTGGTGGTTGGAAAGTCCATAGTTGAAGTCAGCTGGTGATCATGAGTGAAGCTGTGGTCTGATGCCCATCCTCACCTCAGCACTGGCCATGGACGGGGAGAGCTACCTGCATCCAGAAGGCCCTCAGCTGGACAGCAGCTTGTTCTCTGTAACCCCCTCTAACATGGAGGTGTGTTGATGGATTTCTTTTAGGGTTTTTTAATGTACATACACCTATTTGCTTAACCTCCATTGTGTTTGTTTTTTATATTTCACTTCTGTAATAATTTTCATAACGGTAAAATAAATAAAAGTACATTTGGGTAGTTTATTGTATTGCTTCAGCTTTTGGAAATGGGTGGCATTTGCTGAAAATGTCATTAGAGAAAGATTCTGCTTAAATACATAATCAAACAATCATAACTGTTTTCATGGTGCATTGAGTACACAACACTAAACACTTATTTTGAACAGTGATGAAACAGGGTTCCACCTAGTTCTACTGGTGTTCCTGAGAATTAAAAAAAAACACCATGTGTAAAGCTGGTGAATGTTGTTGAGTGTTGTTGTGAATTACGTTGGATTCATCACTTAAGGGATTACGCAACTTCACTGAAACTTTACAAAGTCATTCTCAGGTAATCTCCGTCATCAGCCGCAGTATGTACCTCTTGATGGACTAATATGGGGTTTATCTCAACATAGTAGTCAGACTGTTTTTTCCCAGAATAGCACATGGCAAAGTGCACTGCTGTTAATAGTATTAATTCATATTTAATTGGAACAATAGGAGTTTTTTTCCACGTGTGAAAGTTGAAGTGATCTGTGTTTTGCTGTGTATTTTTTATTTTTATTTTTTTTATAGCATAACAGATTTTTATCTTGCTTTTTAGAGTTCAGTATTTGCCACCTCTGGTACCTGGGGATCCCTCTCTTCTCAGCAGGGTGGATATGGCATACACTGCCCTATGCAATCTGGAAATCAGTAAGTTATAAACTCATATCTCAGTGAATTTTTCATCTATTGTGATGAAGTTTGGTGTTCAGGTATAAACAATTACTGTTGATAATTCAGTGTCTTTCTATTTTAAATGTCTTAGAAAATACGCCGTATTCAGCACCTGAGTGTCTTAACGATAAGAGAAAGGAATATGGTCAATTACGTGTAATTTTTAAGAAAAATTTAAATAAAGTCATTTTTCCTTGCTGTATGAAACACACTGGAAATGGGTCACTCTGAAACCAAAGTTCAGACCAAACCCAGAATTTCATGTGCTGTTACAGCCCTAATGTTCAGAGCTCAAAACAGATCAGGGTATGTAAGCTATGGAAACTGAGTGATAACAAATAGGAGTTTCACACATGAGCTAACAAAATGCACTAACTGCCTAGGGCCCTGAATTATTACACATTTATGGTAATGTAGATGAATCAATGAATTGTTCCCTGAGACAGCTACATCAGCATAGCACACACACTTTCTTTTTATAATGTAAATCTTCTTAATAGGATACAGACTTGGAAACACAATCATTTCAAATCATTAAAAGTAACACAAACTGATTTTAAAGTGGTATATAAGTCAGTCCATAAGTTTCTTTTATACATATACTATTATAGGTGTGTACAGTTGTGCAAAAAAGTTACAATTATATATTTATGTTAAGAATTTGTTAAATATGAGTATGTAAGTGTGTGATGCTATTTTGGCTGAAATGTAAATACTTCACTATTTTTTGAGTACCTTTGAGGCAAATATTTATTTGATTATTGCACTGATACAATTGATACACTGGTCCACCTTAACTTGAAACTCTCATTTAGATGTGTCTCTCAATTAGCACAGTACTTTTTGACCTCCTTGAATTTTTACAAATGATCCAGTTTCTGCATTGTGTCTTGTTGGGACTAAACTGCCAGCTCAGATCACTGGGGAGGTCTTCTTTATCAAACCTCTTAAGTTTCCTGTAGTGAGTGGCCTGGTGTCAGCTGAACTGGTGGGTTTCTCATGCTAAAGGAATTTTTGTTTCCTAAGTTGTGTATATGTAAATTGAAAGTCAACAAGGATGTGCAACACTGTGTTAGCAGAAAGAGACACATTCATTGTCACTGACTGTACAGCATGCATTTACCCACGATACTGCCCTGCACTTAGGTACATTTTGACATTTTGGTCTGTTAGAGATCCAGTGCAAACTGTGCAAACTATCAGCACTTTGATATAAAAGGCCATATGTACATTTTATGCATGTATGGCTTAGCATTGATACAGCAGTGATACAGGTTCTTTCTTACTTACTGTTATACCGATCAGAGTCTAAAAAGCAATATTGTCATTGAGATATTGCTTTAACCAGTGCAAGCATAAAGGATTTGTGCATTAAATCGGAGAATTGAGTGGGTTTGTATATCGACTTACAGTATCTATTTTGTGATTCAGTGGATAGTAACGTCTTAGTTTAAAGATGGATTTAGTCATCACTAAACCTTTGTCATATTGAACATAACTGAAGAAGTCTTTGTTCAAGAAGTGGTGTTTTCTATTGTTATTACAGTCTGTGCAGTGTGTCTTTGAAAGTTCAAGTATCAGATGACGTGAAAGCAGGGTCTGTGGTTTTCAAGTTCACTCAAAGTGGAATTTTCTGAAATCAAGTTGCTTTTACACGACTCTTATCTCACTCTCTGTTTTACAATGTACAAGTCAACAGTGTACAGTCAAAATCGCAAGGGGTCTGTGGTTTATAGCAAGATTGGTTTCTACTACTTCTTCATTATTGTGTTTTAAAGACTTGCATCTCAGGAAGACTTAAAATTACTTGCATTCGCAGGTTTATTTTAGAATGAAGTGGCTGACAGGTTGTGAGAAGAAGCAGGGCTCAGATCACAAGATTTAATTAATATCAATAATTTCTGCTGCACCATTTCAAAATTCCTCATTCCTGTTCTCGGTTCATCTAATAGCTCAGTGACAGTAGAATAAAAATAGAAAGAAGAGAAAAATCAGAGGTAGCTGATTATTGCATTAATTTTTTTTTCAGATTCAGTGGCTAATTAATTGCAAGTAGTTGTGGCAACCACTTTTGATTGCAAGGAAATTGCACAACAAACGAGTCTCCAAACCTGTTTCGTGGTGGTCCAGCTCAGACTGTCTGGAGCCACTCTCAAACAGACTGGCGAAGGATTGCAAATAACTGCCATCTAAGTCATAAATGCAGACAGATTTCAACACTTTTCAATCGACCTGAGTCAATCTGTGCTCACTGCAGCTCATCCGTATAGGCTGACACAGAAAAGAGACTCAACATGTCTCTGGAATAGGGAACTCGACTCAACTGGTTGAATTCTGGTTATATTCCTAAATCCAAGGTTGCTGAGCGCCTGTCTCCTTCTGCAGTTTAATTACCATCCTGAAGAAACTGTATCACTACTCCACTATTTGTGGAGGAATTTCTGTTTCAAATCTGAGTCTGAGTAGACTTTTAATTTAAGTACTTTCTATGAAATAGACGCAAAATCAATTGTAATTTTTGCCTGTATTTTCACAAAAAGGTTGTAATTGCCAAATTGACCCTATTCAGTTGCAAAATGACTGCAGACTGATTCTGTCTTACATTTTATTGCTGTTATGACACACCAAAGATGCTTTGGAGATGGCAACTGACTTTGAGCGGTCACAGACCCAGTCTCTGTCTTTGAAGCAACCATGTGAAAGACAAAGATTTTCCAAATAAACAGGACAGAGGACTTAAATGTGCAGTTTATGCATCTCTTTGTTAATTTCTGATATTCAGAAATATCAGATATATGTCCCTGTGTGTGTTGCTTCTTTTGAAAGATCCTCAGGTTGCAGAATTGGCTGCTCCTTAGTATAATTGAGTTTCACCCTACAGTCAGAATGAAACTGATTAGAGTCCTCAGTTGTCTGCTCATATGGTTACTGGGCACCAACTGGGAAGTGAATAGATCACAAGACCCCAGTGAGGAAAAATGTGAATGGGCCAGTCCTGTTTACACAGATTGATGCACGGACTAACTGGCTGTGCCCCTGAAGGTAAACGATCCTTATAAACAGTAATAAAAACATCACCAAGCCTAGGTGCATCTGGTATGAGAATTAGCACTTCTAAGTCTGAGGCCATGAGGCAAGGGTTGAGTGCCCACTCCAGCTCAGGAACAAGTTGCTGCACCAAATAGAGGAGTTTCAGTATGTTTGGGTCTTATTCACTGTGACAGGAGAAGGGAGCAGGAGACTGACAGACAGATTGGGACTGCAATTGCAGTGATGCTGATCCATTGTGGCAAAGAGAAAGCTGAGTGTGAAAGCAAAGCTGTCGATTTACTGATCAGTCTACATCCCTAACCTCACCTATGGTCGCGGGCTTTGGGTAGTGACCGAAAGAATACAAGTGGTGTGAATGAGCCTCTTCCAAAGGGTGGCCGGCCTCTAGAAATAGGGTAAGGAGTGCAGTCATTCAGTGCAAGTTTTCCCACCTACAAAGAATGGAAGGGTCTGTAATTTTTATCGTAGGTACACTTCAGCTGTGAGAGACAGAATCTTAAAAAATCCAGAAAATCACACTGTATAATCTTTTGAATAATTACATTGCATTTTATTGCATGAAATAAGTATTTGATATAATAAAAAAAAACGTAATATTTGGTGCAGAAACTTTGATTTGCAGTTACAGAGATCAGAAGTTTGCACACACTGCAGCGGGGATTTTGACCCACTCCTCCATGCAGATCTGTCGCTGGGCAACATTGAGTTTCAGCTCCCACCAGAGATTTTCTATTGGGTTTAGGTGTGGAGACTGGCTAGGCCACTCCAGGGCCTTGTAATGCTTCTTACAGAGCCACTCCTCAGTTGCCCTGACTGTGATTCGGGTCAATGTCATGCTGGAGGGAAGGATATTGTTGGCCAGAATCTCACGATACATGGCCCTATCCATCCTCCCTTCAATACGGTGTAGTTGTCCTGTTCCTTTTGCAGAAAAGAACCCCCAAAATAGGATGTTCCAACCCCCATGTTTCACGGTTGGGACGGTGTTCTTGGGGTTGTACTCATCCTTCTTCTTCCTCCATGGTGAGTGAAGCTGATACCAAAAACTTCTATTTTGGTCTCATCTGACCACATGACCTTCTCTCATGCCCCCTCTGGATCATCCAGATGGTCACTGGCGAACTTCAAATGGGCCTGGACATGTGCTGGCGTGAGCAGGGGAATCTTGCGTGTCCTGCAGGATTTTAATCCTTGTGTTACTGACGGTAATCTTTGAGATTGTGGTCACAGCTCTCTTGAGGTCATTGACCAGGTCCGCCCATGTAGTTCTGGGCTGATTCCTGACCTTTCTCAGGATCATCCTTACCCCACGAGGTGAGATTTTCCATGGAGCCCCAGACCAAGGAAGATTGACAGTTATCTTGTGTTTTTTCAATTTTCTAATGATTGTGCCAAGAGTTGTTGCCTTCTCACCCAGCTGCTTGCCTGTTGTCCTGTAGCCCATCCCAGCCTTGTGCAGTTCTACTATTTTGTCCCTGGTGTCCTTAGACACTTACCTCTTTGGTCTCAGCCATGGTGGAAAGGGTGGAGTGTGATTCAGTGTGTGGAAAGGTGTCTTTTATACAGGTAATGATAGAATAGAATAGAATAGAATAGAATAGAATAGAATAGAATAGAATAGAATAGAATAGCCTTTATTGTCATTATACAGCTGTACAATGAAATTGGAGAGTAGGGGAGTTTCTTAAAGAAAAACATAGCAGGTCGTGAGCGCCAGAATTCTTGCTGGTTGGTAGGTGATCAAATACTTATTTCAAGCAATAAAATGCAATTTGATTATTTAAAAATCATACAATGTGATTTTCTGGATTTCTTTTTTAGATTCTGTCTCTCAGAGTGTACCTACAATGAAAATTACAGACCTCTCCATTCTTTCTAATTTACAGATTAAATGTGTCACATGGGCAGTCATAAACTCACTGTTTTCAAAAAGGACAAGCTATAAAGAGACACTCCCTGAAGGTGTGTGTGTGTTTGGGGGGTGGGGGTGGGGGGTCGTGTGGCTGTGCACCACTTGCAGATTGCGGGTTGCAGCTTTCTCGTGATCAGCAAATCCGAACATGAGTGACTGATTAATATCTTTGGTCACAGGAAAACCAAAGACAAAAGAAATATATAAAACATAACAACAGTCATAGTGAATACTTGTCCAGCTTTTAAATAACTTGAGTAATAACTTTGTAAGCTCTCATTTTTAATTTTGATAGTGAACTTTGGCTGGTGGAAGGTTTGGGAATGCATTTATGTCAGTGAATGTCACAAACATGCCTATGTGGGTACGTGTGCCCTACACACAGTCGTGCAGGTTGTCAGTGTAAGGGAAACACTAGTAACTGAGAACCAATTTTAGGCGAAAAATAAAAACCTCACATCCAAATGTTGAACTCAACTTGTAAACATAAATGGAAAATAGTTTTCTGCTCAGTTGAATCTTTTTAATTGATTGCATTGGCAGTTTATTGCTGTAGTCAGAGCTGGCAAAGATACAGACATTCTGTACTTAAGTATAAGTACAAGTGTTAAAAATACTTTGGTAAAAGCTGAAGTACTGGTTCGACTTTTTAAGCAAAAGTAAAGAAGTACAGGCTCTGAGATGTACTCAGAGTAAGCAAGTAAAAATAGGTCTTTGGAGGACGTTTCTACCAACTATTTTTGTGTAAAGCTAAAATGTAAAATGTTTACATGAGAATAAAATGTTATTCCAATCTAAATTTTAATTATAATGAATGCACCCAGCTTGAATCTGTTATCTAGGACACAAGCTGTGAAAGGAAATTTAAAAACAGCTGTTTTCTATTGCATACATTGGAGAGGGTGACTATGTCTCCACATCTAAAACAAATGAGTATATTTATGGTGAAATTCAGAAGGTGGATGAACCCTAAGATCAGTTGTAGTGGCTCCACATGGGGAAAAGAATCACAACTTTCTAGTGTGAGCTCCAGTAAATTATCTTGGTCTTTATTTTCTCCCCCTGGAAATGCAGCAGGTGTTCTTTTAGCTAGCAGACGCACTCTGTGACAAACTGCAGACACTTTTATTGTTTGCTGATCTTTGTTGAGCATTTAGAAACATTGCATTTAAAATTATCTGCAACAAGTTTCTCCCTTTATTTTCTCTCCACTTCAGTAGCCCTAGCTAAGATGCTATAAGTACCGCAACTACTTGGTCCAGCCCACCGTAACCCCTGATTATAGCGCTATAAATTATACATAAATTATATGGTTTTGTCTCTTTAATCTCGTTGTATGTGATAAGCCCTAGAGATGGAGGACACGCCAGTAGGATTGTGTCTTGTGTGTTAGTGTTCTGCTATTTATGCTCAGCTCATTTGAGACCAGTGACCAGAAATGCAAACTTCTCTCAGAGGTTAAACCTAAAGTAACGAGTCTGTTTTGAAAATGTAAGGAGTAAAAAGTACAGCTATTTGTATAAAAATGTAGGGAGTAAAAGTAAAAATGAGTTAGAAAAATAAAGACCAATGTAAAGTACAGATACCTGAAAAAATTATTTTAGTACAGTAATGAAATATTTGTACTTTGGCTGTAGTAATAGTTAGGTCTCACCACAAAGCTTTTCTTGCTCTACACAACCTTTAAGCACTGTGCTGCTAGAACGTCATGTTGAACTTCATGTTTTATTGATACAATGAGGTAGTGAAAGGATTTTTAATATTGACATCAAAATTAGGTTTGACCTGCATTGACCTTTCTACATTATTTAGCATAGTTACCTACAGTCACACCAGTCTTTCCTGGTGCTGTGAGTCAAAGTTCACTTGGGGAGTTAAATTTTATGATTGTGTAAGTTATTCCTGGGAATCTTAGCAATTGGTTATTGCATGTCTTTATGTCCTCAGTTGATTTGGGCATCCAAAGGTGTAAATAATGATCTCGGATTTTTCTGACATTATTGTAAAGTGCCCATGGTATTTTTAATTAACCTTTGTCTTTTCCTGACTTTTGTTGACTTATGTTGAAATGATACAAAATTAATTTATCAAGATATTGCAAGTTCCTCCACTCTATAGGAATTTGCTTAAAGGATGTTGCCTTATTCCCGAGCTCATTTTAAAAAGCTGAACCACATTCTTATCTTTGAAATCTATACCAGTTCTGACCCTTTAGACATCCTAATTATGAACTTGTCAATAAATAAGAAGCACATGATGTCTGGAAGTAATTAATCTAAAAAGCCTATGGTAAACACAATTCCAGTTTAAGTATAGTAAAGTGACAAACTGGTAAATTCCCAACAGCAACATAACTGCACACTAGACCAGTAAATCAAGGTGTGTGGAAAAGAAAAGCTGAAATAATCATCCATACACAGCTTCAGGCTATAGATGATGGGAAAGTGGCTAGACAAACAGTAAGTCATTCAACTGCTTTGGCTGAGAGACCCTAACTAGCTTTGTGTTGTTGGAAAGCAGCTTATGCTGTTCTGCCAAGGCTTCAGTTGTAATAATATCGCACTCATATCACTGTTTGCTAAGGGGATTTCCAGTGTGGATGGTTGTTACTATTTGCAGTGTTTTCTGAGAACTAACAAGTTCTTTACCTTTTTTTCTCATTTATATTTATCACTCATGATTAATCTGTCTTTTTCCACTGTGTTGGCAAACTACTTGTTGTCATACTAATTTCTCATTTGCTTGACGAAGAAAAAATAAGGTTAACAAATATCAGTGAGTGTATTGTCTTTTTTTAAAGGTTAACCTACTTATCAGCCAACCACCTCTCTCCTCCACAAGAAGCAAACCAAAAGATGATGGCTGCATAGCAGAGTGATATTTGATAGTTATGAAAAAAGATAACGCATAGTCAGGCCAAAAATGGAATGTGTGACCATGTACAATGTTAAATATTGAATTTTGTGTCGTGTTGTTTTTTTGCTGTTCAGAGCCGTGTTTCCATAGTTTGGTTTCCTTATACTGGCTCAGGACTGCCCTTCCATCCTCTTGGTGTGTTTTGAACTTAAATCAATCAGGCTGGCTGATCTGTGGCTGACATAGAGCCAAATCCTTTGAATAGATTTGGACATCTCCAATCCTTGGATTCTGAGCCATGGCACATGATTGGATGAGAGAAGTGTAGGGTGGTGCTTTAACAGTTCCACCTTTACAAGGATTTAGTTTTCCTTTCGTTTTGAGTTGAGTTTTACCGGCGTCAGAATGGTAGGCTGTTGCGTTATGATGACTTGCACTCAGCAAGAAACTGAAAATATCTCAGGAGGACTACTGACCAGTTTCAGATATTAACACAGGGGACAAGGAGAAGGTTGTTATTCAGGAGAAATGGATATTTAAAGCAGGTAGGAGCTGCTCTTATTCTCTATTCTTTCACCTTTTGTGGATACCTTTTTACTTAGGCTCTGTTTTTTTTTCTTCCTAATCTCACATCTCTTTGCCTGTCTGACCCAAGATATGTGTTTCACTTATCTCTTTTAATTCTTGGTTTCTTTTCACTATTTAATCGCTGATTAATTGCTTTCAGAAGTTAAAAGAGACTAGATTTGTCTCATTCATGGTTTTAATTCTCATTAGCAAACATACTGAAAGTGTTTTAACCTGTTGGGAATGTCTGGAATTTCTGATATAATTTTAGACCATTAAATTTTAGTAAAACAATACTAAAGTGCATTTTCAGAAAACACATGTCACACTTATCAGACTGACTTGGGATTGTTTGGCGTTCTTTTAAATATCAGTTTCACTTCTTCTACTTATCGTACAGTTGTAAAAGCCTGTGGACTTTGGTAGTTCTAAAGCATAAAGTTTTCTATCTGAATGAGTATAAATCTTGATATTATTGGAAAACAGCATGTGTCAGTTTTACTCAAATAAATAACAGTCAAACATCTTTCTTTCCAGGCAGTACCACTTAAACGGCAGAACAATCACCACCATTCCAGATATGCAAGTGGATATGTTCTCGGGATTCTCTGACATGGACTTTCAATTCCCTAGGAATGGAGATTTCCCCCAGGTTGGTTTCATATGGCTGTTGTACATGTTGTCCTACAGATGCTTTCCTTGGAAATCTATTGAAGGAAGGGAGCATCGTCTTTCCATATATATGTGTGTGTGTGTGTGTGTGTGTGTGTGTGTGTGTGTGTGTGTGTGTGTGTGTGAGTGAGTGAGAGTGTGTGTGTGTGTGTGTGAGAGTGTGTGTGTGTGTGTGTGAGAGTGTGTGTGTGAGAGAGTGTGTGTGTGAGTGTGTGTGTGTGTGTGAGAGTGTGTGTGAGTGTGAATGTGTGTGTGTGAGAGTGTGTGTGTGAGAGTGTGTGTGTGTAGCATGTGCTGTGTGTGAGAGTGTGTGTGTGTGTGAGAGTGTGTGTGTGAGAGTGTGTGTGTGAGAGTGTGTGTGAGCGTG
>VOQJ01042766.1:0-15098 GCA_015052665.1 Apistogramma diplotaenia | reverse complement strand
TGTGTGTTGTTTTTTTTTGTTTGTTTTGTTTTTGTGTGTTTGTGTTTTGTGTGTGTGTGTGTGTGTGTGTGGGGGTGTGTGTGTGTGTGTGTGTGTGTGTGTGTGTGTGTGTGTGTGTGTGTGTGTACCTGACATTTTGTGACTTGCACACATCCTTAAGATTCCAAATGTATTTAATTTTTTAAACTATAATAGAACGTCTGTCATGTGTCATCAAGCGAGAACATTCTTGGTCTTAGAAGGTTATAGTGATAATGCTCTTCTGTACTGCATAACATTCAGAAGGGTTCCTGAAATTCTGCCTTGCAGTAAGTATTTATGTTAGCAGCATTAACCTGTGTGCAGCAACATACTTTGGTGCTTTCACTTTACCATGTTTGATCTGGCATTTCAGACGCACTCATCTGAACCAGTAGCATGGCTAAGCTTTTACATTTTTGAACCTTAACCTCTCTTGCTCTCTCAATCCCCTGATAGTAAATGTCTGTGAATGAGAAGATGATACTGAAAGGATCAGTATCATATTATCCTTTCTTTTCTCCTTCCCACTCTTTTTTTTCACATTACCTCTTCTCACCTGCTTTCCTAATCTCCCATATTCACCAGACAGTGTAATTCCTTTAAAATGATGAGCGAGCGAGACCAGGTAGACTATATTGAAAGGATTTGTCAACTGACAAATAGTACAGTGAAGCAGATGAAATTGTAGTGTGTGTGTCTCACCATGGAGCCAAGAAAATGCTGCTAGCTCATTTTTGCTCCGACTCACACAAAATGTGACGGGGACACAAAGCTGTGCATACACAAATTCATACACGGACTACATCCAAATCCACGTGCACATGTATTACATCACTCATGCACATACAAAATAGTCACCCACATACTGTAATATGATTTATTGTTTTATGAGTACCTTTTTTGCCCGTGTTTTTCTAATGTATTTGACTATGGTTACCCACATTTTTCACCTATTGGCTGATGGCATTTCCATATTTCCTGCTGATTTCACATGCTTGGTTGATGGTTTTTGGCAGCTCCCTGCTAAACCGTTCATGTTTTAGTGAAGCTCTGCTGTCACTTTTAGTGGTTTTCTGCAAATGGTTGACTTTTGGCTCGGAGAGGACTTCATTGTTAAGTGTGTCTTAGTCGCACTTTGTGTTTGGTCTGCACCTGTACACCTCCACAAAGAGGGAGGGATTGTTCTGTCTTTGTGTGTTTTGAGCCGATGCGAAGTGTGCCGAACTGTGTCTGGCAACTTAGTGTCATAAGTTGGAAGGCTTTGCTTAGACTAGTTGACACTGAGAATCCTATCTGTGCTCAAGTGCTCACACCCACTGACAGTGTAAGTCAAAGTGAGTGGAAGCTTTGTTTTTGGCAGAAAAATGCAATCAAGAGCTATGCATTAAACACACGTCCTGGACGTGAGAGAGAGAACAGTGGAAAGGGTTTAACAGGCGTTACTTCAGTCAGTTTTCTATCGACGACTCTAACAGCAGTTCAGTGAGCAACACCTTTTTAAACTACAGTAGCTTTGTCCAGACCCTTCAATCAAGACAGACTGCTGTTGGTGAGTGACATGGATGTACAGTACTTTTTGCTGGTGAATCTTTTTGTGTAAGGCTTCTGTTGCACAAAACGTCAGTTTTTTGGCCAATTATTTCATTCAGTTCATTGGAGCAGTCAACAGTTAACCACCTTTGTTTCTGTTTTTTCACTTTCATACCTTTTCAGATTTATCAGACAGTGTTGGTCTGTTTTTCTTTTAACTTTTAACAGAACATGTGAAGAAGACTCAATGTCAGACTCAGGAACAGCATCATTGTTTTTAATTTTACCTTTACTGGGAAATCCCATTGAGATTTAAATTTCTTTTATAAGGAAGTCCTGGCCAAAACTGTGAGCAATATATAAAATATGTGACAATTTCAAAATAAAAGACTTTGTGCAGACTAAACAATTCACTTTTGAAACATTCCTCATGATTTGAAGTTGTAATAGAAAACTCACAGAGACTATGGTCATGAAAAGCTGAGTTTTGCATTGTTGCAGCCTGCCCACACCTTAGACTGTATCATTCTGATACTTGACACATCAATCAAGCCTCCTAAATAGAAAATAGAAAATGGAGATGGAGGACCCAGAAATTAAGATAAAACCCTGTAGCTCCAAAGTGCTATAAAGTATATCTAGAAGTCGATCACAAAATTTGCATCACAGTGTTAAGCCTCCTTCAGGGGTTTCCTTTCAGGAGGATTGCATCATTTCTCCTTGACTTATTAATGTTTCTGTCCCAGGATGATTAGAGGCATGCTTCACAGGGCTCATGGTGAGTCATATTAAAATACTCACCATGGCAAATTAATCATTTACAATGAAGTGTACCTTGAAAATATGCAGTTCAGAAACAAACATGTTAGCACAGTTTTTAGTCTCCATTCCTCCTCATTTAATTTTACTTTGATCCAGAAGTGCCTTATTAAGATTGACAGGGCTAGTTATAGTTATTATTGTCGGAATATCAGCTGCTGAAATGAAAGATTTACAAATATGTGATGATTAATTGTGTGTCAGTAAATTCATCCTTAGTCATAAAAAGCAAATTGCTTATGAAAAACTTTGTAACATGAATCTTGAGCATCGACAGAAAATGGATTGGCATTATGAATGAAGTCCCACAAGAGCTACCCTGCTGTGAATATAACTAATGCCTGGTCATCATATAAAAATATTAAAATTATGTAACATTATATTTCTTAATTGACTCAGAGCTTATTTACTTTGTTGTCAACTGGGACAAAATTCAATTACATTCATTTTTATTACTCTGTTGTTGTTGTTATTATTATAACATATATGCAGAAGACGTTCCTGTCTGTTATGAATCTATAACTCAAGGCAAGTCCCTCACCTTGGGTGTTCTCTGCATATTCCTGAAAGCAAAATACTGAATAAAACTCTGTATATTCAGGAAGTTAAAAGTCTCCTCGTTTTACTGATTGACATGTTTTCAAAAAAGAAAACAGGTTTGAATGGTTTTAATTGACTCTTGGGTAATTAAACTGAACTCTCCACAGAGTGCATAAACACTCAACTGCATAAACACTGAGTAGATAATGAGATTTTAAAGCATTACCTGAATCCCTTAAATAGACTATCATATTTGTTCAAATGAAGGGTTCAGTGAACCTAACCATTTTCACTGCTGCTGTGAATAAATCACCTCCAAATGTTTTCAGATCCTGTTGGTAAGACCTTAAATTGTTATGTGTAGCAACACATTTCTCTTTTAATTAATTAAGAAATATTGAAATGCAGTTATATATATAGTATATATGTAATATAATACTGTGCAACAGTCTTGAGCCACCCTTCATTTCTTTACATTAGGAACTGGTACTGGTGCAGTGATTTATTTGAAGCATTTGTATGCATGAATAAAAATGAGCCAAAAACTGACTTTGTACAACTCTAACAAATTAGAAAGTGAATATTTGGTAAGACTGCCTTTATTTTTCAAAATAGGCTGAACTGTCTTGGGGAAGCTTTTTCTAAAATATTTTAAGTAGTCTTTTTTTTTTAAAAGTACTTCTCCAGGCTTCTTGTGGGACATTCCAAACCTCTACTTTGGGTGTTGGTTGCCTTTTGACCTTTCCATTTGCTTTCCCACATTGTTTCAATACGGTTGAGGTCTGGGCTCTGGTCCATGACTGATAGTGTTCCATTAGGTTTAATAAGGTACAGCTTCCTAGTACCAGGCTTGGCCCCTCTTTTGCCTTCAGAATTGGCTAATTCCATGTGGCATAGATTCAACCAGGTGGTTGAAACACTGATAATAAATTTTGATCCGTTTTGACAATATAGCAGGATGGGAACAGAAAGGGAAATTCACTGCACATCTGTAATGTAAATCTCCTGTTCCTTGCATTTATAACACACAGAGCTCAGAACTGGCTATTTTATTTTTTTCAGACCATTGTCTCTAAATCCTAGACAGAGTTGTGGTCCCAGCAGATCAGTAGTTTATGAACTAGAATAGCTCATTTGACACCAACAATCCTGCTGTGTTCATAGGCACTTAAATCATGTTACTCCCCCATTCTGTTTGTTTGAACATCAGCAGGCTCTCTTGACCATGTCTACGGTGTCACGTTACTGGCTACTTAAATATGGGTTAACTATCATTTAGTCAGAGCATCTCTAAAACTGCAGCTTTTCTGGGATGTTCCCAGTTTGCAGTGGTTTGTATCAAAAGTCGTCCAAGGTGGGAACAGTGGTAAATCGGTGATGGAGTCATGGGCAGCCATGCTCATTGATGCATTTAGCGAGCAGAGGCTGGCCAGTGTGATTTTAGTATGATCCAATCCAGCAGACAAGCTATCGCAGCTCAAATTGCTGAAAAAAGCTAATACTGTTTCTGATAATACTGTTCAGGGAGTATGCCGTGGTCCGCTTTTAAATGCACTAGCCACCGAGCATTGCCGTTATACCACACATACACAAAGCATTGAACTTTGTGTATGTGTGCTCTCAGAAACTCCAAAACCCATGCGGATTTTAATTTGAGGAATTAGCAGGTCTGAAAACCTGCCTGTAACGGAAGGCTGATTCATATATAACATATTATTTTCAGCAGCTGGCCTAGATAAAGGCCCAGACAATATGACAGGAAATAAAACATGTGAATCCATATTTTATGCTTACGTTTGTGCAGACACATAATGTTACAGATGGTTAATCTTGCATAATGATGATTTTAATGTCAGTGTTATCAGAGGGGGGTCCATAAACATTGTCGCTCATATTGCTGTGCAGAATGTTAATAAACATCCCTGAAATCTTGATCCTGTGAGCCATCCATCCATCTCAACTGCATCCCCAAATAAAGGAGAAAAAATTCCTTTCATTTACCATTCTGATTCTTTCTAACATACATTTGTTATTACAAGACAACCTGATTAGATGTTTCAACCTAATTTGCACACATAGCAGTCTTCTAAAAAAAAAAGAAAAAGCAAGAAACTAATCCATCAGATTAATTGGAGCACTAGTAGACTGCACTTGTACCAGACGCTCCCCAGCATGAACCTGCCAAAATTTATGCAGGCAAGCCATTGTGAGCCTATTTAAAATGGAGAAAATGTATGTGTCAGCATGCTGTGCAAAAAATGGCACCAGCGGTAATATAATAATTTTTTGTTTTTTGTTTTTTTTTAAAAAAATAAATAAATAATGATAATTAAATAGAAAAAAGTTTTGAAAAATGTGAACAAAGGTTACTATGTATTAGACGGACAGAGGCTCGAGGCTAAACTAAGTAAACTGTGTTTTGGTCTTATTGTTGGGTTTTCATTGCCCTCCCATGTAAGCGTGATTTGGCTAATGACACCTTAAAGCCACTGACCTACTATATAAGGTCAAGCTCCAGGCTTTTTTCTTTCTTTCTTTATTTTTTTACCTTTTCGGTTCAGCTCGAAGCAGCAGTTCAGATTATATCAGCTGCAAACAGCATTCAGCATTATGCAACTTATAAAATATATTTTTCCAAGTTGGGTTGATCTGTTTTACAGCTTTTTCAAAGTACATTTACAACTGAGCTTTTAGGACATGTCGTCTCGCAGTCTTTCAAATATTGCTAAATATTTTAAATCTTTAAATGGCAGCAGTGGTTTCAGATGTGCCAGAATAAGCTCTTTACTATTCCCCTTGCCATTTTGGTTGACATTGTGGCACAGTTTTGATGCATATGATATGCTATTTAAAAGTAGTTTACCTCGGGCACTGTCCAGAACATTTTCTAGCAGTCAAAGGTATGTACTCAGTGTACATTTGACCTTGTCTTTACTAAACTTTTCTGAAAGTTCTCTTAGCTTATGTTTTGACTGTATGTAATTGTAATGAGCAGACTGAAGCACTGAAAGCTGTTCTGTAAGCTGTTCTCTCTGAACAAATGGTTACTTACGAGTTTTGTATGAACCTGTTTAGCTACATTCACTGCAACATGCACACTCTCAGCTCTGTGCACTAATAAATGAAACCTCTAGATTTTAATCCATCAGATTAATTGGGAGTGCCCAGCCATGGGGTGAGGGATGTTTTCCCCACCAAGCACTGACTAGTTTATAGCCTCCTGTGTGCATTTTTTTTGTGCTGAAGGGTGGAAAAATGTTATGGACAAATGTTTTCTTAGTTCTGTTAATGAAAGAAAAATCCCCATTGGATACTGATGCACCTATCAGTATTGATGTATGGTTTCCTAAGCTTTTACGAGCCATTTTTTGATTCATTTATTTTGTCCTTATTTTGCCCTCATAGTGTACTTAGCAAAATCTTAAGTAATACTCTCATGAAAAGGAAGTGGGATTGTCAGTCAGTGTTACACATGAGCCATGTGTTTTGAAATGAACAGCTATACGGTTGATAACTAAGAAATATACTGGATCTAAATTCAGAATGCTTATGTAGGTGTCGGGGCACAGGGCAGGTGGCTTGTTTTACATTTCCTGGTTAAAAACATCTTCAGGTGGGTAACAGTTCACACTCATGTGATGGGACAATTATCAGCTTGGCAAGAAAAAACATGACGCTTACACGTGGAAAATTTATTTATTATTTATAAATTGTTTTATTTTATTTTATAAATATCTGGCACAGTGCCCTGCTAATAGGTGAACTGGGTCCATTATAGCAGAGGGGTGTCAATTGTCATTGCAGGTGGGGAAAAGAGACATGTGTTAACCTCCGATACCAGGTCCTCTGCCTCCCACGTGTTTTGAAAATTCCACTTTTTTTTTGGACATTTTTGGGGTTCAGGCTAGCTTAAATGTCACTGTAAAATGTGCTGACCGATGTTTTTATCTCCTGACCACTAATTGATGTGCCATTGGCAACATGGAAAACGGGTTAGTGCACAGGGTGACACAGCGTGACAGCTGTTGCAGTGCATAGTGGGATTTGTAGTATTAAGGGCTTTTTATTGGCGGGCCATTAATAATAGCCACATAAATTATCTCGCAGGCCATATAAGGTCCGGATGTGGCCTGCAGGCCACGAGTTTGACGTCTGTGATTTACAGGACACTTGTGACATTTAAGCACAGTAACTTGCGAATATTTTGTGTTAGTATTATGGTTAGTATTATCACAGGCTTTTCCTGTAGACATGTGACAGTGAAGTTGGATGAAGGTGCATGCCACTGCCTGCTGTTCTTTTGTCTATGTGGAGATGTCAGAGAAGGAAGCTCACGCAGCTGAAAAGGCCAAAGAGCTGTGCATATCGACTCTTGACTGCAACAGGGAGAGTCTGTTATGGAGTGAGTGGACTGTTAAACCCAGATCCCATTTTCACTTGCTACACAGTGGAGCATTCAGGCCCAGTAAAAACAATACAGCCAACTTATCAAGCGGTGGCCCCATGTGCACAATATAATTGCTGTGGATGAAACCGGGGTTAGCTGAAAGCCAAACAAATATATTTATTTTTATGGCCTACTATTGCACAGCTTTTTTTTTCCTGATGTATCGCTTAAGACTTTCTGGATTTGGAGTTAAATTTTCAGCTGGTAATATTGCTAGTTGTTGATAAATTTAATAAGCAAACTGCATCCATAAACTGGACGAACAAACTATCAAAAAAATATCAAAGCTCAAAACTGTATGAAAAGTACAGATAGTGGCTACAGTAGACATTTTTCATTGCTTTTGACACTTGATTTCAGCTCGTATTTTCTAACTTCACTCTTCTCCCCAGCCTCTTGGCAGTCTGAAGCTGCCCACAAACTGCCAACAGACTACCACTGAACCATAATTTCCCCATAAGTCCCCCTGGCAGTTTTGGATGTAGTGATTAGAAATGCAAGAAAAGAAATGTTCACCAATTTCCAAAGCTTCCCATTGTTCTAGTCCATGAGCTTTAGTTATTCAGTCAGTGAGAAAAAGTTGAAAAAAAATTTTTTTTAAACCCAGCTAATGGAGAATAACCGGTTTATATTGAAAACAAAAGGATCTGTTTCAGTGCTGAGCCTTCATTGTCTTTATGTCTGCTTTCAAGTGCAAAAATTCTTCACTTCTCTCCACTGAAGCAAGAAAAAGCTGTCCACCCTCTACTCCACCTCCTTTGTCATTTTCTATTCATCTTTCCATACTTATTCTTGTCTGATAGAAAAGGAATGAACACTGCACCAGTCAAGTGGAAAAGCAGACCCTTGATATGCCTAGACACTAATAATCTGCAGGGATTCAACAATGTAAAACACTCTGAAAGACTTCCTCCCTTCTCCTGTTTGTTTCCGTTCCTCGGAGCCTCCAGTTCTTTCTCTGCTTCTCTGCCTCTTACAGAAAGATGTCAGTTGAAGTAGGACTTTGACATCTTAGGAGAGAAGCTTGCTTGCCAGCATTTTACTTATAATCTTAACACAGTATGATCTGCAGCCAGAGGTTGAAAGTAACTAAGTACAAATACTTATTTACTGTACCAGGATACTAGCCAGTGGTTGATCACCTGAACACTCTTCACACGCCACCCTGTCGCCGATATAGCTTCTCTCTAGATCACTTCACTATAGTGTTATTTCACTGAAATTTGCAAGCTACCACCGAGCACGGCCAGCAAACTCAACTATCCTGTTCATGCTCGAAGGGCAAAATACCGACCAGCGTGAAGCCGACGGGGAAGCAGGGGATAGGGGGAGCTCAAAGGATAATTTTGGGCTTCCTGTTAAACATAAAATCTCAGGCGCCAATTCTGTTTCTTGTCTTCATAGACTAACAAGGATAACACACTAACGTGTTGTTTACGGAATGTTTATTAACAATAACTGCAGCTAAACCTGCACCTTATTTTCAGAGTATGGTAACACAGACTAGCGGGATCCACACACTCTATCATCATCAAGTTACATGGTCCAATCAGATTCAGGTGCCTTCAGTGATCTGTAGGACCAATCATTATCACACAATATTACATTACATAATATTTTCAACTGTTCACATTACTGAATTTTATTTAGCTTTTAGCAAGCTAATGTAAATACGCCCCAACACACACTGGGCTGAACTTTTTTTCTGGCTAGAACCCTTCAGACACCTGTACTTTACTCGAGTATCTATTTTTCTCACTACTTTTTTTCTTTTAACCCTTACATTTTTATACAGATATCTATACTTTTTACTCCTTACATTTTCAAAACAGGCTCATACTTAAGGCTTAATGTATTTTAGGAAAATTTTGACTTCATATTATAGCACACCTTTAAACGTCAAACCATTCTGAGCCTAAATGGGAGGAACAATAACAAAATAATTCTGTCAGTGTACCCATCACCGGGGCTTGTTGCCTACAAAGAGATAAGAGGTAAAAATCTATCATTTAAGTTTATAATGCCAGTGCTCAGATGCTTAAATTATTGGGAACGGTGCTGTTGGTGGAGATGTCCATAAGTTGTGGTTGCAGCACTTCAGCATCTAGTTAGCGCTACAGAAGAGAAGCATAAAGAGAGTAAAGTTTTTTTTAAGTGGCAGGTAATTTCAAATGCCTCTGCTCGACATATGTGAGCAAACACACAAGCTTGTGTGTAGTTTGTCACACAGTGTGTCTGCTAGCTAAAGGTACAGCTGCTATATTTCACAGGGAGAGAAAAGAATGAGGGAGAACTTCACTCAGAGATGGAGAAAGCTGTAAGAAAGACAGGACAGGAGAGCATGAAGAGAGGTTATATTTAAAGGTAAGGACTTCTCAGTGACATTTATAAACACGACATTTAAAACTTAAATATAATGGCCTAATTTTAGGGCTGTGCAAATAATCGAATTTCGATTTCAGCTCCAAACGATCACCAAAACTGTAACTGACAAGAAGTCTTTGCAGGGCTTACCACATCGGTAGATCAGCCGGCGCTGCGCCGGGCTGAGGCGCCTTTGCGCCGGGCTGAGGATTTCACCGGCTCAGTGGTTAGCGTTAGCATTAGCATGCTAATGCTAACACCCGCACGCATGCACCGTGCTGAAAATTCTTTCTTGCTCGAAGCCTGTGACCATTTAGGTTTTTTTTGTTTATATGCTTTGTCTTTTATTTATAGATTCTGTATTTAATTCTAAATTTAGTATTTATTTTCAAGAGACTGTAGAATAATTGTGTTAAATAATCATGATTTCAATATTGACTAAATCAAATCATATCACCGTATGGACTTCACATACAATCTAATGCAGCTTGACCAGAATTGGCTCTAAATAAATAAAATTGAATCAACCTTTTATAACAACTCTATACTGTCTAATATAATGACAGTACAAAGAGAATACTATCAGTAGGGAATGGGAATCAGCATAACTTGTGAAGTGGTGGGTTATGTCTTGTTAAATTTAGTTGTGGAATAAACTTCAGAGCAGCAGCACAGGTCAGCTGATCACAGCCTGTACACAAAGAAAAACTACTAGAGCTCACATTAGAAATTATAGTGAGTTGTGATTCTTTTTTCCCATGCTGAGCCACTGCAACCAATCTTACCTGCCGAATACCACTTTAATCCCTGTCAATACTCCCTGACTATATTTTCTGTTTAGGTTCCGAAGCAAGGTTTTTTTTTAAGTCCCTTGGTCCCTGTAAGCATATCAACAATGGAGGTTACAGCAGGATGAATATGTTAGTTTAAATGAATCAGCACTCCTGAGTCATACTAACTGTCAGACTCCTCGAAGCACACGCTCAGGAAGGGTTGCAGCAATCTCTAGCTTATTAATCAACCAAAAATTCATTTGAAAGCCAGACTCTGAATCTTGTCCACCCTAACTGGAAAATTCAAGAAATGTTTTTTTTTATTTGTTATCTAATGTCCACGTGGCCCTTAATCAGAGTTTCTATCTGATTTCTCAGACTTTGTAATCTAATTTAGTGCTCAGTTTAGATAAAATAATTGACTGATTTTAACATCCATGTAGATGCTGAAAATGACAGCCTCAACACTGCATTTAATCTATTATTAGACTCCGTTGGCTTTTGTCAAAATGTAAATGAGCCCACCCACCACTTTAATCATAAATTTTGTCCCAGCATATGGCACAGAAACTGAACATTTAACAGTATTCCCTCACAATAATGGATTGCACATTGCACAGCAGTGGGCAATTTAATTGCTGTAGATATCTTTCTGAAAGTGCTGAGTTTAACGATATAATTCACTGTTAACTTTAGTGCCACGTGCCAACAAAGTGCAAATCAGCTACCAAAACTCTACTCCTATAGATTTCAGTGATCTTGTTAAGTGTCCTCACAATGTACGACTTGGGATACTGTGGTTCCTCTGAAAAAGAATTCAAATCAGAAGTGCTTGATTCCATGGTATAACTTACAAACACAGAGCTTAAAGCAGAGAACCTGTAAGCTGGAGAGTAAAGGTCTTTACACACCAGACGCGTAAAATATATGCATATGTTTTGTTAATACAGTCGTTCGAATGACAATGTCATTTTACAGAATGAATTTTCCGCATTTTTTTTTTTCGGATCAATTTTGAGTTTTCCAATTTTCGCAAGCGAATACACAGATCTGACCAATCAGACCGTTGTTTAGAAATATGAGGAGCTCATCACAATGTCGCTTGATGTGCATTTTATAAGGACAAATTATTCACAAAAATGTAACATGTTTTGTGCATATGTAGGTTAATTCAGTTCAGTTCAATTCAATTTTATTTTTATGGTGCCAAATCACAGCAAACAGACAATAAAATGCTAATTATTTTGTTTTTAAATCATATGATGTGATGACCTGTCCATTCTCTGTAGGTGGGAGAACTTGTGAAATCGCCAGTGTATCAATATTAAAATAACCCCAGGTTTCTTTTCAGCACTGTAGCCAATCTGACAGAGTCAGAGCTCTGTTGAGCCAAGCTTTTAACCTTAACTAATACATTTCTTCACAAATAACATTTTTACCATTAGGCAAAAAATTGTCATAACCATATCACAGACGTATCATTACGTACATCTACTTTTATTACTACTAATATTTATTTAGACTTTTCTCTCTAAATTATCTATAATTTATCTCTTGAGTTAGCTTCAATGGTTACTTCCTCCAAACCATCAATTATTAGACCTTATTCCTAAAAGACTGCTCAAAGTAGTCCTACCATTGATGAATACTTAGATTGATGATATTTCAGATCCATCTCTATTAATTGGCTACATACCACAGGCTTTGAAGGTGTCAGTAATTAAACCATTACTTCAAAACCCTTTGCTTGAGCCACCTGTCTTAGGTAATTATAGGCCAATTTCCAGCCATCCTTTTATCTAAAAAAAAAATTCTTGAAAGAGTAGTTGTAAAACTGCTATCTGATCATCTGCAGAGGAATATTTTATTTAAAAAGTTTCAGTCAGATTTCAGCATTTATCACAGAATAGAAACATCATTAGTGAAGGTTCTCAATGATCTTCTTTTAGACTCTGTCAGCGAATCTGTGCTTATCACTCTAGCCCTCAGTGCAGTATTTGACTTTTGACCATTTGCCTCTTATCTAAAAGATTCCAGTTTGTTCATGTAAATGGAAAGTCTTCTTCACATACAGTGTGTGATTAATTATGGAGTCCCTCGCTGTTGTGTGTTAGGACCAATTCTATTTATATTAGTCATGCTTTCCTCAGGTGTAGTAATTAGAGAAGGCATAGCATACTTTTTTAGTACTATACAGATGATACACAGCTTTTTCTATCCATGAAGCCAGATGACACACCAACTGGTTAAACTACAGGTTTGTCTTAAGGACATAAAGGCCTGCTTCTAAATTCAGATATAACTGAGGTTATTGTACAGTACTTCTAAATCTTAGAAACATTGTGTCTAATCAATTACTTATTCTGGATGTCATTACTGTGGCCTCAAGTAACACTGAAGAATTTTGGAGTCACTTTCAATGCATGTATTAAACAAAAATGTAGGATTGCTTTCTTGCATTTCTTACATCTCTACAGTTAGAAACATCCAGTTTCAGAGTGATTCTGAAAAACTAGTTCATACATTTATTATGTCTATGCTGGACTATTGTAATTCATTTTTATCATGTTGTCCTAAAAGCTAACAGGAAAGTCTTTAGTTGATCCAAAATGCTACATCTACTTACAGGGACTAGAAAGCAAGAACATATTTCTCCCATATTGACTTCTCTCTATTATCTCCCTTTTAAATCCAGAATTGAATGTTCACGGTTATAGTTGGGGCCTGATCAGGTGACTCTGAACCTTCCCTTAGTTATGCTGCAATAGGCCTAGGATACTGGAGACTTCCTATGATGAAGTGTTTTTTCTTCATATACTTCTTTTCACTCTGTGTTTATACACCACTGCATGAAATCACTGTTACACTGTGGTTCTCTTTCACAGTATGTCTTCTGTCCTGTCTCCCTTCCTTCACCCCCAACCAGGCACATAGCTGTCCCTCCCTGAACCTGGCTTTATCTGAGGTTTCTTCCGGTTTAAATGGAGTTTTTCCTTCCCACTGTCATCAAGTGCTTGATCATAAGGGTCATTCAGTTGTTGGGGTTTTCTCTACTATTGTAGGGGTTTTTACCTTAAAATATAAAGCATCTTGAAGTGACTGTTGTTGTGATTTGGTGCAAATAAGGATTTAGTTTAGCCTTTCTCTTGAAGAAAACGGTAACATTAAAGTGTGAACACAAACACACAAAATTTGTCCACTTAACTATTGTGGCCTTTTGTTTCTATTGGGTATGTATTGTTGGGTATGTAACTGAAAGTTGAAAAGAAACATTTAACTAACTTTGTTTTCCTTTCTTTCTCTTCCCCCCAGAGTTATATTCATGGCAGCAGTCAAGCTCAGTTTGTGGCCGAGTCTCACATCATCCTCCTTCTGAGTATCCTTTAATTAACTTGTTTGTGTTTTGTGTATCACGTGTTGTAAAATGCTAATCACCCAGAGCAAATTATCTCTCCATGAAATGTCCCAACAGCTCATCCTGGCACCAAATTCCTTTAAATCACGATTTCCTGAAACACAGCACCTTTGAGACCTTTTTATGAAAGAGCCTTTAGTTTTCCTCTTATTTGACTTTTTTTCAGAATAACAAAGTGTTGTCATTTTTGTGCATTCTCCATTAAGAGTCTGTCTGTTGGGCTGAAGAAATTCACAATACAAAGACAAAAGGTTGTCCTCTTTAACTTCTCCTCCTCGCCTGATTTGTTCCAAATTCCAACTCCCCGTGATAGTGTGTCTTTGTGCGTATTTACTTGTGGACTTGTTTGGCAGGATAGATTTTTCTCTTTGTATTTGACTACTTCTGTCTGCTTGTATATCCATGCGCACTTGCAGTGGGGCTTCTGTATGTGTGTGGGTAATGATACTGTTCATTCCTAGCTGTTCTGTTTGTCCCCATAGGAAATAGTAGGTCCAAGGTCACACCTGCTGCAATGCTATATTTATTTATCCATGGTCACACAGCTTATTTTTTTATTGTCTGCCCATCTGATTACACCTAAATGAAACAGACACACCTGCTGAAATGCTCACATATCCCCCTTTGCAGTCCATGCAGGTGGTGGAACCACATTTTACATCATCATAGAAGAAATTTTCCTGCTGGTTTGTTTAATCTTTTTTAGTCCCTGATTTATGCACACAGAAACATTTAGTTACCACATGAAGTGGCATAAGACTAAATGGGCAAGTAATGGAATCATATAAATATATGGTATATCAGAAGGGGCTGATCTATAGAGGCAATGGAGGTTTTCCTCTTTCAGTTTTAATAGACAAAGGGTGAGTTGGTTGAAATGAGCTATTAAAGAATCTTAGCAACATTTGCTAATTGTCTTCTCTTTCATCTTTTTAAATAAATCCTTTCTTCATATTGTGATTGGAAGGTTTTAACAGCAATATGCTACTCTAATATTGGCCAAAATATATATAAAATGGCTTTCCAGCAAAAGATGTGCTCATTAGCCAGTAAAGATCTAAATGTAATATTTACATTTATTTGAAGTGCACTACCCATCTTGAATGAGTAAAAGCAAGTTAAACTCTTGATATAATAGCAACATTTTGATTCAATTTAAATTATATATATATATATATATGTATATATA
>VOQJ01042762.1:37457-52234 GCA_015052665.1 Apistogramma diplotaenia | reverse complement strand
CGCCAAAAAAAAAGATGGCCAGGAAAAAAAAAAAAAAGACAGTGGGAGGTGAGGAGCAGGAGGAGCAGGGGGAGGAGCAGCCACTGCATTTTGAGAGCTGAACGAAGAAAATCTCTTCTTTAAGAGCTGGCCCTTTGACAAGAAAAGACTGAGTGCAGAACTTCAAACCACAGGGTGGGGCATACACCGTTCCACCAGCCAAAAGAGGAGGAAAAAAAAACCCAGCAGGAACATGAGACATTTAGTCAAAGTGAGGCACAGACATCTTAAAATGAGGCTGAATGTGGCAGCCAGGAGAAGTATCACCATACAGCAGACACAAACACGCGAACGGCAATGGAATACAGTGAGAAGATACTGCAGAACATGCTAAAATGCAACACTTTCACTCTCATGTAACAGATTCCTCGGTATTTCAGACATAATCAATGCTGGTGGACTGTTTACGTGTGGAGCAGAAGATATTTTTAGGCATGTATCATTCCAGATATGCTGCATTTCATTTAAATCACAAACGCTATTGCCAAATGCGTCTACACGTATCCAAAGTTATATAAGCTATAGATGATTTCAGTACACTTGAATTAACCGAAGCCAGAATCAGCAGATCAGACTTAAAAGACGAAAACACCACACACAAACAAAAAGGCTGGATGGATAAAATCCCTGTGCTCACACACTCATTGCATTTCCATATGGCACAGAGGAAGACGGCTGCAAAACGAGACATTCTGCAGTAAACTTAAAAAAAAACAAACAAAACCTTTGATTTGTTTCCTGTTTTAATGCCATTACTATTCCAGGGCTGAAGCGTTTCAATACTCTCTATCTGCGCATTTTAACATGGGAGTCTATGGGGACTGACTCGCTTTTGCAGCCAGCCTTAAATAGGCAACAGAGGACAGGTACCTCTGCATTGGCTTTGTTTTTCAGGCCAAGATTGGTGCTCAGCCGTGGCTTTAGTTTATGAGTTCCCTGTTCTAGTCCAATGTGGTAAGTGCTCGTATAAAACTTCAAAGTCAGTAATTTAAAAACATGCAAATTCCTTTTGCCTCTGAAACTAATCAGACATGTATGTACCTGGAAGTCATGTGTTAAGTAAACTGGCGTATATGCTACCATTCAAAACTCGACACACGCCTCAATTCTTCATATCCTGCTCAAAGAAATTAAAGGAAACATTTTCTTTTTATCAGAGTATAGCATCAAGACAGTTAAGTAGCAGAGAGGGTTTAGAATTCAATTTCCAGCTGCTTTGGGGTTAATGACAAAGCAGAAGTGCTAGAGGGGCAACGATGAGACAAGCCCCAAAATGAGGGATGGTTTTACAGGTGGAGGCCACTGGCATTTTCCTCCTTCCTCATCTTAACCTCCACCAAGGAAGTTATGTTTTTGGTCATGTTTCATCCACCAAGATCTTCAAGAACAACTTAATGATTTAGTGGCTGAAAATTATCAAAAAGCCTTAGAACTTAGAAACTGATTCTTACAATGTGGAGTGTATTGTCAACATATAAAAAGTACATAGTATGATTTAAAATGGCACGTCTGATCTCTGACCTCTCTCTCAAGGTCAGCAGATTATAAATATATGAGTTATTTAAAATTATCTTTATTTCTGCCTTTTTTAATATTGACAACATATGATTTATGGGGATTCTAAATATCGTGTCATTTTGGACTTCTGACCTCTTCTTAAAGGTCAAACCTTTATAAAATATCTCATCTTTAAATATCTCAACTGGTTTATTGTATTGATGCTGAAATAATGCTGGTATACAGTTAGTTAGAAATATACTGTAGTGTAATATTATATAATAGGCTCAAGGTATTCATGTCCAGTTACTTAAATCAGTCATTTAAATGCCTTTATCTGGTTTTTACTGCACAAGCATCTTAAAGTATGTTTAAAAAGAACAAAGAAAACAAAATATACACAAAATACAATACTATTCCCTTAAAGGGAAATAGTGCTCAGACAGTGGTGGAGGTTTGTGCTCTTAGACCACTTCTTGTTTTGCAGTTATGCAGCCTGTAATGTCATTCAGCATGATCAGTTTGGTGGTGGGTCAGTGTGGTTCTACGGAAGCATATCCATGAAGTGATGCACATATCTCTGCAGGCTAGGAAATGACACCCTGACTGACATAATATAAGATATTGGGATGAAATCTTTGGACCCATTGGCAGACCCTGTGCTGGAGCAGTGGGTCCTGGGTTCCTCCTGGAGCAGGGAGATGCTTGGCCTCATGTGATGAGAGTATACAAGCAGTTCCTGGAGGATGAAGGAATTGATACCCATTGATTTGTCCCCATTAGAACACTTCAGAGAGATTATGTTTCGGTCTATCCAACAACGCCAGGTTGCACCTCACACTGACCAGGAGCTCAGTGATGCCCAGGTCCCTGGCTGTAGTCCAGATCTGGGAGGAGATCCCCCAGGACACCATCCATCATCTCGCTTCCTTCCAAGAAGCCAGACCGTAATTTTTTTAAGTGGTCTTCAGCAATAGTTCTTCTGGCTTTCTGAAGCTCTTTCAAGTCACCTCAGTCAAGGGATGAACCAGTGTTTTGTCTACACATAATAGCACTGTTCACTTATGAAAAAAATTTATTTTGGTCAATATTAAAATCACGATTACTCATTGACTTTGTAGAAATGCACTAAATTTATAAGTATTCACTGTTCTTCAAGTGCAATAAATGCAGTTTTTACAATCTCTGTAAAATAAATACTAAATTTAAAATAAAATGCAGATTATATAAAAATATTAAATACAATCAAATATATAAATAAATACATTATAAATAAAAAATAATAAATAAATGAGTAGAAGGGTATTTATCAGTTATCAACTAATAATACTATGAATAAATTGGACCAAATAAATTTGCTAATTTTCTGTTCCACAACAAAGTGGCAGATACAGGATCTGTATTCAAAAGGTTTGGCATCAACATTGGTAGGAACGTTAGTACAGCTGGTTTCTGGGGAGCGGGGCAATCAGGGTCTAGTGCGATGCTAATTACACCCGCGGAGCGAATATTGGTAGGCACATCTCCCTCCCATCCCTTGCTAATCATGCCTTGTGATTGGTAGGGACATAATGGACATTATTTGACATTTCTCCTGACGTGCAGGTCAGGTTACAGCGTAGGTTTCCTCCTTGATAATTAACAGTAATTAACACATAATTTACCTGCACGAGCATAAGTGCAACGTCGCCGTACACACTGTAAGCCCCCTAAAGACTCAAGCCTGCAGAATAAATCTGGGCTAAGACTAAACAGAACGTAATGTGGCAAAATAATTTTAATAATCTTTTTTTTTGTTGTTGTTGTGGTGATCGTTTGGAGCCAAAATCGAAATCGAAATCAAATTTTGATTAATTATACAGCCCTGACACCTAATAGACAACATGGCAAATAATTGATTTTACTTTGTGTCTTTGTTATCATAAACAGTTTGTTCCCATTTCTTTGGTCAAATCTATGAAAAATATCAACCATAACAGTTTGACAGGCATAAAGTAGTATTTTTGTACCAACAAGGTGATTCCAAAAGAAGTGTTAGCTGAAGACACAGAATATCTTGTCAAGGTGTGGGTGTGTCATCAAAAAATCTGAGTGTAAGCGGAGGTCAGAAGACGTGTCAGGTATAAACAACTTCCTACAGCAGATGAACAGAATCTGAAAGTCATATTCATAACAGGAAAGAAAGACCTGACACAGGCCCTGAGAGATGCATCTGCCTCTTCGGTTGATCCATCTACTGTTTGCCAAGCTAAATCAAAAGTAAGCTCATCTTGGTTGAAAAGTGGCTGTCAAGAAGCCATTCTTAAACAAAGGAAATGGGGAGAAAAGGCGGAGGCATGCCAGCTCTTACAGAGTGATTAATCCAAATTTGAAATTTTTGGTTCAAATCTTCATCAATATATACAGATGTAGTCATCAGAGAGGTACAACAGTGTCTACACCCATCTGTAAAACATGATGGAGGTTCTGTCACTGTTTGGGGCTGCATTTCAGCAGCGGTATCAAAACTGATGGAATTATGAACGCAGAAAGGTACCATCAGATTTTGATCCACCATCTGTACCACATCTGATTGGCAGCAGCTTCATTTTTCCGCAATGATCCCAAACACACTGTCAACGCAATAATAGCATACCTGCACAGAAAAACACACAATGGAACACTATCAGTCATGAATTGGCCTCCAAAAGGCACCTAGAAAGAACAAAAGAGCGCCAACATCCAAAGAAAAGCTTTGGAATGTCCTCCATGAAGTCTGGGGAACCGTTCCTGAAGACTAATTAAAGAAATTACAAGAAAGCTTACCTAAGAAAGCTCAGGCTGTGCAAACTCTGTTTTTGCCATACATACATACATACACACACACACACACTCTTTGCATGTTTCAATAAATCACTGGACGTACTTCCTTTTTTTTTTTGCAAGAAATAAAGAAATACTCTTCATGCAAGTTTCAACTGGTCTGTTCTTTGCGGTTAGTGCTAATATAATCTGTTTCCTCGATGCCTACCACCCCACCCGAACTGTTACAGCAACCTCAGTGCATTAGTACACTTGGACACACACACACGCTTTCATTGACAACATGCATGTCCTGCTGGCCTTTGAAAAAGAAAGGAAAATTTTGCAGTTCAGTATCTCAGTTGAGACCAATTAATCTGCAAAATAAGTTGAGCACTTACAACATATTTTATTGATTAAAACAAAAGTTTGAACCGGTCAAATATAATCAAACATCAGAGTAAAAGAGCTTGTGAATGTTTAAAATTGAGCTCTAGAATGCATTTGATTAAATGTTTTGGGAAAGAGCACCAACTGGTCTTTATTTAATAGACTGTTAAATTAACAAAGTAACAATAATTTGTGTCTAACGAGCAGGATTCTAGCTAGCAGCTGATTACCCGCCGCTGCTTTGGGCTGAGGTACTGTTGCGCCGGGCTGAGAAATTCAGCTGTTAGCTGCAGAATGGATTGCATCACCGCACTAGCAAGCCATTGTTCGGTACAAAGGGGGACATTTCTTTTCAAGTCCCAGACTGAAGCTGCGATAAGTTTATTTCCAACAAGACAGAAATGGTAGCAGCCTACTTAAACAATTGTTATTTAGCAAGAAAAACAAGGTGCCAAGTCAGCAGAAGCACAGCTTTACCTCAATCAACCTAAAAGTCTTTTTGAGTGTTTTTTCCACTTCTTTGCACTACCTCAAAGAATCTTAAAATACCTGTAATATATGCGCCATACAGTTACTGTATGTTACAGTTTTCTTTTTCTTTTTGTGTGTGTGTCAGAACATAACCAATCAAACAAAGCCAGGAGTCACCACATTCAGCACTGAGGTGTGGACACTTGCACAGACGAAACCACAACTACTACTGCTAGCATTGCTAAAGTAAGCTAAACTCTGCCAACTAATTTAGTGTGTGTGTTTGTAACCTTATACATCGTCAGGGTTCTAGCCAGTGGCTGATCGCACCAGGCTGTGTCATCGCATCGAGCAGCTCCCTGGTTACCACCAGGGTAGTACGACAAGCTCTATTCAGCCATTAGCCATTGGCCATTGGCCATTAGCATTAGCAAGTGGTTGCTCTGAACCAATTTATAATTCAAACAGGAACTATCAAACCAAAGAATCTTTGAAACTGGAGCTTCTGTACTGTGTCCTATAGTAAGTTTTAACATAATCACAATGTAAAATTTGAAGAATTCAATAAGTGTGACAGTAAAACAGTGAGAACTTTAAAACTGTCTCCTGACTGACTTTTGGACTAAAACCAGGAACTTTATTTTCCTTTTTTTCAAAATAAATATGGGATTAAAAAAAAAGATGACATCATGCAATAACTTCAAATTAAGTTTTCAAGAAAGTCATCTGGCATCTGGTGATCTGGAGTGAATATACTAATACTAACAAAACTGACACATTTTGTGATAGTGGTATACAATTTCTTTAGACTTTACTTTCTTCTGAATATAAGATTCTTTATCCTTCAAACGGACTTTGGAAATTCTACTGTGGGAGAATCCAATAGTAGTGAAGCTCAAATCCAGTTGGTCTCTTATCTTTCTGTTGCTCAAGGAGAGACCAGGTATCAGCCAGCTCATGCTAAAGAAGTTACTGCACATTAGTCTGTCATTTTAAACATTTTTTCCCTAGTGGTAGCCAAATGTAGTTTATCAAGTTATATATTTTTAAACAATGTGTCAATAAGAATCTCAGAGCACCCATAATTTTTTAAGTATTTCCCAAGTGCTGTTAAACAGAACAAGGAATTTTTAAACAGCTTTTCTAAATATCCTAGTTTTATTTTGGACGCCTGCATTATTTTACATTGCACACAGAAAATAATTTCACAAAAAAACAAAAACTACCAAGGTCAAATTATTAGCCCCCTAATGCTAACAGTCAATTGTGTGCCCTTTATGTTGGATAACAGTCTGGTGTCATTTGAACAATAACAGCCCATGCTTTTTTGGCGGCTCTCTCAAGCTCCCCTAGATTTGATGGTCTTCTGGCACGGACCATTTGGTATTCCGTTCACCCTACAGATTTTCAGTGGGATTCAAGTCAGGGCAGGCGATTATGTTCACTTTGATTTTCCGGAGGTAGTTCTTCACCAGGAAGAGTTGCTGTCATGTTGGGAGACAAAACGCCGACCCAGACCCAGTTTTGCTGTTGACTGCTTGAGGTTTTCTTTTAGAAATCTTCACATATCCTCCTCTCTTTACAATTCCTTCCACCTTGGCGAGATTCCCAGTTCCAGATGCACTGAAGCATCCTCAAAGCCTAATGCTCCCACCACTGTGTTTTACTGTGGGGATGGTGTTCTTTAGGTTGTACACCTCTTCCTCCTTTCTCCAAACATAAGCAGTGTCTCTATGGCCAAAAAGCTCTATTTTTGTCTCATCTGACCAAAGGATGCACTTCCAGTATGCATTATCTTTCTCCAGGTTGTCCAGGAGCTTGTCTTGCTTGTCTTTGTAGACTCACAAGGATAACACACTGACATGTTGCTTAAGGAAGGTTTATTAACAATAGCTGCAGGTAAAGCCGCATCTTATTTTTAGAGCGTTGTGACACTGACTAGAAGGATCCACCCTCCCTATCGGCATCAAGTCACATGGTCCGATCGTATTCAGGTGCCTTCAATGACCCATAGGACCAACCACAGAATATCACAGAACATTACATAAATAATATCCCAACTGTACACTGTATTAGCAAGCTGGCACGGCATTTAGCGTGATGCCCCACCCCCAACACATGCGCACAGAGCTGAAATTTTCTCTGTCTGTTTGTCCCACCACTATGTCCGATTGGTCAGCCATCACCACCACCATTCCATTGGATCTTAGCTCAGCCATTTTCAACCAACCCTGGGGATGTATCCTGTATTGACCTTCGGACTTCCAGGTGATATTCACAGATCTTCCTGTATACTATGCCAGCCACTTGATTATGGCGTTCAATGTGTGCCCTGCCTCCTAGCACCTTATAGCCTGCTGTTATGTGCTGGATTATCTCAGGGGCATCTCTGCACAGCCTGCACCTGGAGTATTGCCTGGTGTTGTAGACCCCAGTCTCTATCAATCTTGTGCTTAGATCTTGTTCCTGTGCTGCCATGATTAGTGCCTTTGCTGTCTTTCAGTCCAGCTTTGTTCAGCCACTGGTAGGATTTCTGAATATCTCCCACTTCTTCTACCTGCCAGTGATATATACTGATGGTTCCTGTTCTTAGTTTCTTCTGTCTCAGGTTTCTGATGTACTCATGGATCTTTGTTGTTTCATCCTGGATAGTGACTAACACTCACTAGTCCTTGGCTTCCTTACATCTGTTTAGTGTATCTCAGAGTGCTGGACTTCCATGGTATAGGGTTTTCTTGTTTTGATGTCAGTGGCTTCCATCTCCTCCTTTGGCCAGCCTATTATCCCAGCAGGGTATCTGACGACCGGCAAGGAGTAGGTGTTAATTACCCAGATTTTGTTTTTCCCAATCCTGCTGACTCCTCAGGACTTGTCTTATTCTCTACAGGTACTTGGGGGCTGCAGCTTTCTAAGTTGCCTCTTCGTGGTTCCCATTTGCCTGTGGGCTACCAAGGTACCTATAGCTGCCCTCAGTGTCTGCAGTGTTACATTCTGGTAGTGCAATCACCACAGTTCTGACTAAGTTCCCTCTCGTTGTTACTATCCAACTACACTTCTCCAGTCCGAATGAGTTTCCAGTGTCACTGCTGTAGATCCTAGTTGTGTGGATTTAGAAAGCTTCAGAAATGTCTTTGTAACCTTTTACAAACTGATTCTCATCTGTTTTTTAGTGTCTTTAGATCGTGCCATGATGTGCTTTATCAGACAGATTCTTTAAGTGATCTCTTGATTCTACAGGTCTGGCACTGATCAGGTCTAGTAAAGATGAATTCTCTAGATTTACCACATAACATCAGTATTTTGTATTTACTCCGATTATCTTTAATCTCTGTATTCTGTGTTTTAAATAAAGAATCCTGACAAAAAAAGAATAAAGAAAAGGCAGCCCATTCATGTCAAATCCAGATATAAATAAACTGTCTAGAACATCTTCACACTTAATTATTATGATATAGAATATTATGTTAGTTACACACAATCTTTAAACAGTTTCAGTGTGCTGCACATTTTAGACACTTCACATTGGTCCTAACCTTGGGTTTCTAAAACAATTTATCTTAATTTACCTGTATTATCCCTTTCTTATTTGTCATATATCAAATGCATTTTAATATTAATCTGAAAATTTTAAGTGTGACAAATATACAAAAAAGCTCAAATCAGGAAGTGGGCAAATACTTTTCATAGCGCCATACATAGCGCTTTTCTACTCTAATTGAGCACTGGATGTGCTTTTTAACTGCAAGTCTCATTCACCCAATTCCACACGCATAGAGCACTTTATTTCAAGTTGGAGTAAGAGATATTTTAGGCTGTTGTATTATCTTTTATATTTCTGTGATTTCTTAGATATATTTATTGATGTGTGCTCGGTTTATTTAGTTTATTATATTATCCTCATGTACAGCACTTTTGTCAATCTTGTTGTTTTAAATGTGCTGTATAAATAAATTTGGATTGGATTGGATTTTATTCTACGTGCGCTAAATGTAACATTCTCACACACACACACACACACACACACACACCGAAGCAATTCGGGATTTAGTGAATTGCCCGAGGATACACTTTAACTGGAACCAAACCAATATATTGGCAGGGCTGATATCAGCTATTTTCTGATATTTTTGAATTGGCATTTATAACCACAGATAAAAGAAAATTTAAAAAGTAAAGACAAGCCACGAGAAACACCAATTATGCATGTAGATACGGCAAAATTTGTCATTCCAGAGGGCAGGCAAATTCCTTGTTGTCCTTGTTCGGAAGACCACAAACACAAGAACTAGCTGATCCATGCAAAGCTGGGTAGAGCTTAAGTGAGTAATCCACAACTTGTAACATAAAAACATACTGTATTTTACACTGTATTGTCACATTGTTCATAAAGATTCATAAATAAATATAGATAAATAGGGAAACCTGATTATATTTTGTGCATCTGAAAGAAAAAAAAACCTAAGCTGATATACTGGATTTTTAGATCACCAAATATCAGTGCAGGTCTTTATATCAGTTGAGCTCCAACTGCAACATGCAGAGCAGAGGAGCCGGGGATCGAGCCACTGACATTCTGATTAGTAGACAACCCACTCTACCTCCTGAGCCACAGCCACTCTATTAAAGCGATCTCAAGCTTTTTCCCTTGAAACTTAATTAGGTGCTAAACCCTTACCCTCAGCATAACCTAAACCTAATCCTGACTTTAGCCTGAAAAAAACTTCTCAACCTTCAAAAAGGCTTCTGAAAGAGTGAAAAAATGAGTACTGAAATTTTTAAATTCTCTAAATATTTCTCTTAATCTCTAACATAGCTGGACAAGCACATGCTAAAACGGTATAGAACTAGCACAATCACCAAAAGACTCGCTCACACTGAACTGAAATGGAGGGAAAGAATATATTAATTAGGTATTTCATTTGTCATTTCTTCCTCCTTTTCCCCCTCTTTCACTTCAGTCACATTGTTATAAACTGGAATCTGCCATTCTGTACAATCTGGTTTTAAACTTTTACAATCTGGGTGTGATCTTACATTTTTTAAATGTATCCTCATAAGGGCATCTAATGATTACAGTTACAGGAACAGCTCTTCCATTTCAGTCAGACAAGCATTGACATGCACACCTGTCCAAAAAGTACTTATACAACTATAAATGTTGACTTTTTTTCTCTTCTTTTTAACTTTTTGGATATTTGGACTCTTCATACTACAACACCACTAGCCCGATTGGATCTAAAGAGATCTACAACCATCCCTTTCAGAGTAATAATCTCAAAGATTAGGATTCTTTTTTAAATAAAATGATGCTATAAAAATCTTGCCTCACCAAATGATCACTTAAAATCTACAGTTTGTACACCACCAATCCGTTCACATTTTGATTTGTTTTTCCCACTCAGCAACACACCCATCACGGGACAAACTGGTTAGTGGTAACTCAGTTTAAAGATACGTTATGCTGGAGACACCAGCAACCATTGTTGATTGTCTTCCAGAGGCCAGAGCAGGCAGCATTATTCATGTCGGCAGTAATGACAATCGATTATGTTGAGTAGAAGGCACTAAAGTTAATACTGAATCGGTGAGTAACTTTGCCAAAACAATGCTGGACTCTGTAGTTTTCTCTGGTCCCCTCATTTGGACCAGGAGTGACATGTTTAGCTGAATGTTCTCCTTGAATTGCTGGCTGTCTTAATAGATAATTGGAAAACTTTCTGGGAATAACCTGGTCTTGTTAGGAGAGGCAGTATCCATCCCAATTTGGATGGAGCAGCTCTCATTTCTAGAAAACTGAATAAATTTATTAACACCCCCCTAAACGTGACTGTCAAGAATTGAGACCAAGAAGCAAAGTTGCAGTCTTACACGACTCTTTGAAGCTTCTCTGCTGTCATCCGCCCAAAACCCCCTCCCCATAGGTACAGTGTATGCTCCCAGACCACCACCAAAAAGAAGCCAAAAATAATACTTTTTTACAATTTTATATTATAATTTACCCATAAGTTAATACAGGTGTAATTGTAAAAGTCAGCTAAAATTTTAAATAGTTGCGAAATCAGGTTGTGCAGCTGCAAGTTTTATTTCACTTCATGAAATAAAAATTAATCTCTAGAACTATACATACATTTTAAAATGCTTATTTTTGTTTATTAGTTGTCAGGAACTTTTAAAGGATTATCATCTTCTTAACAATCTAATAAATTGTATATTTTTTGGGCTAAATCCTAGCTGTGAAATCATATCACAAACTGCATATTCACACTGGTTTAGTATAGGATGGCACGGGCCACTATACATTCATGACACTTATTAATAGAGAAGATGAGCGTGTCTGTAATGGGGAGGCATTTGGCCTGCATCACATGTGGAGAATTTAAATAAAATTGTTATCCTGAGCTGGACTGGTATTTTTCTAATAGTTTAAAAAGCCCTCTTTCAGATGAAACAATAAAATCATGGAAAATGTAACATTTTTAATGCAATGATACCACCTCCAAATGGCACTGAATAACAGGAATGACCTAGTTGCAGCTAAACTACTAGAAGACATGCAGCAACACCAACTTCATTTAATAGGGCAGATTAATAATTATTTGTGTTCTGAAGAGGAATGTTGCTCAGAAAGATTTAGAACTGAGCGCTCATATATATTTATTAGGAGCTATATGGAACATGTTTCTTGTTTTAAATATTGCTGAAATAAGCACCACTTTGAGCTGTGTATAACACTGCAAACATACACAATGTCAGAGTTTGGTTAGCACCAGCAGCAGAGTATCTGGTTATTTTGCAGTTTATTCAGACAAGCTGACATAAATCATTCTTGTTATTTTATTAATATTAGTTACATCAAAGTGCACTATGTACTGCAGAACATCACAGCATAGCATGGCTGTCATTTGTTTACTACAACCTCCATTCACAGACTGAGTGAAAGAGTGTCAGGGCTTCAGCCCTCAGTAGTGGCTGCTGGTGCTGTAATGTCTTTTGAATCAATAACTACCATTGTGCACTAACAAAATAAGAATATGTGTAAACGAGTAGCATTTTAGGTGCAGACTAGCAAGGGCAGTAAGGTTTAAATATCTAGTCAACCAGTCACACATGCCTGGTTATGAAACTACGTTTTCAAAACTCCTCACTTTATATTTTATATATATTAACACAGTATAATGACTGGACTGAAAAGGAGTGAAAAAGCAAACTAGTGCTCAAGACAATGTTAAAAGAATTACAGGAGATTCTGATTCCTTGGAAGCAACATAAGTGAGGTGTGGTTCAAGGGTTTTGTATAGTACAATATGTGACAAACAAAAAAAAAAAAAAACTCACCCACTGTCACACCTCCACACCGCCAAACAGAAAATTTATGAAAAGCAATATGTGCCAAAAAATGACGTCACAACTATTCCTTTGTGATGCACTTTGGTTTTATGTCAGCTGGTCACGAAAGACTCTCAGTTTTTTCAATGTAGCAGGCACAGGGCAGTCGGAGGCACGAATCTGAGAGCAGGTCTTTCCTACAGGTGTGTCTATGACAGATAGATGTGGGAACACAGGGATTCCCAGATCGTACAGAGAGACTGTTGCAACAGTTTTGCAGAGAATCTTCTTGCTCTTAAGTTTGTGACCAAGCCCCTAATCACCAATCCCTCTGAAGAACGCGCACAAGCCGTATTGCAGGTCTACCAAGTATACTGGCTATAAACCGTGTCCATAGTTAATCCATCAAAAATGAACACTGTTCTGTCTGGGAACAGGCATTTTTCTCTTCCAGAAAAATGGCCAGACTTGATTCATTTTTTATTTTATTTTAACGAGCAAAAGAATAATATGAGGAAAAAATCTGGAAAACAAAATAGACTTTTCTCACAGATCACGGTCATAAATTTGCAAGAATATACTTGGACATTCTCTGATATTAACGTCACAAATATTCAAGAACAAATTGAAAAATTCTGCGCGTTTTGTCATAAAATGACATTCCTTCAATTCAGAAGGTTGATCGGCCTCATCGCAGCACAGATGCCACTGGTAAAGATGGAATGCCACATGCATGTGTTAGTGAGGCTATACAAAAGTTCAGAAACATGGCTGCAGCTGATACAGCCGCTTCCACAGTCAGGATATTTTTTCAAACATGAACGATCCACTGCAATGTCTCTGCATAGACTATATTCTCATGATATCTTGATCCAAAACTGGTCATTACTGGGGTGAATCTGGTGGCCTGTTATTAAACTGGTACCAGTCCCAGACTCATCGGTACCACACTACTGTTGAATGCCTGGACAAACTGTGCTGCTATTGTTATTTACGCAATGTTAATTCATTCTTACATAGCTGATGTTTCCTTCTTTCCATCTGAAACAAAGTAGCATGTTTGCTTCAGAGCTGCCTTCTGACTCTAATGCTGACTGTATTTGCCAAACTTAGAATGATACTGTCTTGATCTTGAATCAAGGTGACACTCACTGATATTTTTCCAAAGTCAATAGTTATTTACCTGGGACAAACCAAGTCCGGCTCATTGGGATTTCTAAATTCTTTAAATGGACCCATCTGCTTAAAAAGCCAGCACCCACAGCTTTGTCAGTGGATAGCAGACACCCGAAAGTGATTCTCAACTGCCAGGGGGAAGGAAGATGAGACTGGGAAAAGCAAGATTTCACTGACTTGAGTTGGTTTAGGTAATGAATGATAGTCAATCGCCAAATGTAACAACTGCTAACTGATATATAGTTTCTACTTAGCTGGGCTTAAAACAAGCAATAATTCTTTGCTTGTGGCTGTTGTATAGTCTCAGCTTTAGGGAGATTAATACACCCCACCAGCATTTTAATAACCATCAGGCTAATCTGATGAGGCCAATCCACCTTTGCAAATCACTCAATCGGGTTCCTTCTTTAATTCCCTAAATTTTTATCTTGTAAATTAGCGACTTCATAGTAGGCCAATATTATTGAAGGTTTCAGTTTGCAGAAGGCATGGCTGTTGTCAGAAGTGCTTCACTTCAGAATCATTTGCTTTTTTTATGCTGTGCCATCTAAGGTCACAAAAATTGTGGCCTATCAGTATTGATTTTTGAGCCTGTCTTTTGTGTAGAGATACTTCTCCAGAGCCTCTGAATTTTTTCGTAACAAGCAGATATTGAAATTTTTTTTATTCTCAAATAGCTGAGCTGTTTAGCCATGCAGTGGCTTAAATAGAGTGGCAAAATCCTATCCAAAGATATGATGCTTCTCTGGAATGCTCTTTTTTTAAACCAATCATTACTGACCAGGTTCAATTGAATGTATTAATTAATGGATGGTGGTTAACTAACTGGATAACTAGGTGGTACTTAAGCACCACTATTCCATCTACTTTCATTACATGGCAGACATCTAATTCAAAATGTGCAAAATTTCTTAGTTTGGACATTTTAATGCCTTTTTAATCAATTTCCAGTTTATAAAGACTTTAAATTGCTTACAAATCATTACACTGTTTTTATTTACATTTTCCAAAGTGTCAATAAACCTTTTTTTTTTTTTTTTTAAATAAAGGTTTTAAACTACAGTCTTTTTTTGGCCTTGTAAAAGGCTGTCAAAAAA
>VOQJ01042762.1:15879-37437 GCA_015052665.1 Apistogramma diplotaenia | reverse complement strand
TTCTTTTTTTATCAATTTTCATTTTTTAAATATTTTAAATTGCTTACAAATCTTTACACTGTTTTTATTTACATTTTCCAAAGTGTCAATAAACCTTTTTTTTTTTTTTTAAATCAAGGCTGTAAACTACAGCACTCTGTGGGACCTGTAAAAGGCTGTCAAAACAGCATGGTACTTTTCATCTGAATGCTGCTGCAGCTGCTAGGAGATTCTGGAAAAAGGAAGAGTAAAAATGCCATAACTGAGAATATACTACAGTTCATTCACACTCTTCAACAGCAGGGACCTTTCATTCATACAGCCCCACTATCACCATGTGAGTGGAGGGCTGAGTGTTTTGTGGTCTGGCAACGTTTATCTAAGAAGGCTGGGGGTTGGGGGGGGCGGGGGTTCCTTTAATTGCACAAATGAAAATTTGTCATTAAGAAGAGAAAAGTGACGAACAAAACAATGAAAGCTCCTGCAGTCAGCCTTTCATTCCCACAGGTTTTCTGTGACGGAAAGCTTCGTTGTACGAACAAACCTTTCCTTATGCAAAGCTGTTATACATATAAAACATTAATAATATCCAAGATGGAAGTTAAAATGGCCAGTTCCTGTGAATCTCTTGTAATGGAGGAAGATACAAATTCAAATTTTTAATTCACCTCCCTTAAGCACGCCAGCTCAAAAAGATATTCTGTATTATACTATACAATTCAACTGAAAGAAGTCATATGTAAATATCAGCATGTGACTGATTGAAATCTTGAGCGGCAGAGGCAGAGGAGGCACCAAATCTGCTCAACAGAGACGAAATGAGCTTGTGTACACCACAGAATAATAGCAGCACACATTAAATATTGATTCCAGTTTGGTCTCTAACGTCATCTAGAAATCCACCTCCGCTAATCCGCCGATCAGGAAACAATCAACCGTCTGGCCTGAGTAAAGCCTTGCCCTTACAGTAAAATGTTGGTTATGCTGACAGGCGCCAGGCAGCCATTTAGGTGCATATGGAGCCAGTTGAGTCTCTATGTAAATGGCTGATGCATTTCGAATTTTTCTTCCTAATTGCTGAGAGCCATCAGCACCCCCGGCCTCCTCCTAGCGCGTTTTAATCCGCTACTTTACACGGCCTTGCTGCAATAAAACAAGACCTCGTCTCTTTCCAGTGCTCTCTGAAGAAGCATTTACTAGTACCTGAAAGACCGTGGCTCTTTATCGAGTCTGAGTTAACCCCTAGAGACTCTGGATGAAACAATGAAACGGATTGGAGGCATTCCGAACAACGTTTCCATCAGAATGTAATTACAGGTCCGTTAACAGCTCGGCTGCTACCAAAACACAAAAAGCCGCGTACGATAAAAAAATATCCATAAGTGCTTCTGTTGAGACTACAGGCCTTTAAATGTAAAGTAACAGTTGGAAGCGGCAGTGCTGGTCGCCAACATGTCAGCCAGCATCAATAAATAGCGACGCAAAGGCGCTCTATTGTCTGACAGCGTATCAGCTTATCCGCTAGCAGGAAAACGACACAATAACCATCCTGCCGCGACGTGAAACCAACAGTTACCGTTTCAAAACATCTCTGACCAGAGCCAGGCCCTGTATACATCCTCGGACTCACCTGTGTCTCCTTTCGCCTCAGTGTGTAGCGTCTCCGGGTTCACGGTCCGGTCCTGACGCGTTGCAACAGCCCCTCACCACCAGTCCCCGGCACCGGCAGGCAACACTGAGCTGCTGATTGGGCCTTGACAGACACTCACCCTCTTGGTACAGCCAGACGGACCGCTAATTGGTCAGACACTCACTCCGTGAAGTCCAGACAGTACGCTGAATGGCTGTTCGTTTCCACCGAAGACCCAGACAGACAGCTGATTGGTCGTTCATTTCCGCGGCGGAGACAAAGTGAGACTTGATTGGACAGTAGTAGTGTTGTTGTCTGTGTCTAGATGGAGAGCCATGTTACCTCAAACGAGGCTAAAAAAAAACAAAAAACAATGTGTTTGGTTGTATTGACTTAACTAAACCGGATCATTCATATTCTTCTAAATGTTTTTTTCCGCAACAAGGAAGACTCTCTTTGGATTAGCAAACACGCCTGCTGCGTTTTCTTCGGAGAATTTTAATGATTTTTTTGCTGCACCGGTTTTCTAACGGGCTTTCTGTGCACACGTGCATGACAAAGACCCAAGGCAGGGTAAATGTAGCTGTGACAGCACTGCGGTCGGATAATAGGAAACGTCATTATGTCTATCAAAACTAATGCACTGCAAAGCAGCTTTCTGTAGGTAACTATCTGTATGCGCAACCCAGTTCTTTCTTTCTAATTATGACAAAAATAGACAAAAATCAAAAAGTTGCATTGTTGGGATTCAAAAACAACAGAAAAAGAACGTGACAATTGATTAGAAACATGCAGCTGCAGGTTTCAGCTTAGGTGAAATCAAGATGCAAGTAAATGCTTTATCCTACATTTCCCTTAGTTCTTCAATAGTTTGATATAGAGCCTACCTTTAAGGAGTCTGCTGTTATCAGTTCAGTGTATCAACTCACTTTACTTATGATTTAAAAAAAATGAAAATATGTCATGAGACAACAAGCAAAAACAAACTTGAGAGATTGTCATGTCTTGATAACATCGTGGTGCATGAACCTACACTATTTACCATCTACTTTTATTTCATTCTCAGTTTATGACAGGTGTGTTAACCTATGGGTTATTTTTTAGCAGACTAAAGACCTTATGCATCCTCACGTCATGTTGATCCTGATAGCTGAGAACATTAAATTATAACACACATAAACTTCCACCAAGGCAGCTCATTCTCTTTCTCTTGGCAATACTTTCTTTAAAGTGTAAAAGGTCAAATGTGACATGAAATTTGAAACTATAATGTGATATTTAGAAGCCCCATATACCAGCATAATTTCCTAAATGTTGCCAATAAAAACAGACAGCAGACGCTTAAGCATAGTTTTAAAGGCAAAAGACATTTTATGAAAGCTAGACCTTATTTGACCTTGAAGAAGAGGTCAGAGGTCCAAAGTAGTGTCATATTTAGAGTTCCCAAATATAATTTCCTGTATGTCTATATGTTGTCAGTACAAAAAAAGGCAGCAAGAAACATGGTTTTAAGTAGATCTTTATTGCATTATTATCAATTTGACCCTCAAATCAATCTACTGCCCTTGAAAAGAGGTCAAACATGATATTTTAAATCTTTATATGGTATTTTCTATATGTTAACAATACACACCACACTTGTAAGAATCATAATTTTAATGCTTTTTGTCCATTTTTGACCAAAAAAATCATTAAGTTAACCTTGAAGACCTTGGTGGATGTAAACCACTACATTCTACAACCCCCACAAAAAAAGAAATAAATCATAATTTATTTAAAACTTTTTGAGGTATCATGTTTACAGACAGAAGGACACAAACACTACCAAAAACAACATCCTTGGCAGAGGTAATTACTTCACTGCCCTGTAAGGTCATTTCAACTGGTTTTCGTCAATCCATTCTACACAAGTCCTAAAAACAATAGTAAAGTACTAATAAATTTAATACTGTTGTTTATGTGGACTGGTGATCAAGTCAGTACAGTCGACTCCATTGTAGACACTCAAGCCAACCTGAAGCTGAAAGCCTGGACCCTTAGTTCTGCGCAGTGACTTCATAATATATTTAATAATGTAGTATTTTAGTAATGCTGTATTATTTTAGTAATGCTGTATTTCCTATTAGATATTAGTAAAGAGTTTGGGGCTTGAAGGGTGTTGTGGCAAGTGCTGCAGTAGCGAACCTCAATGGACTTCCAAGCCATACAGATGTCACAATTGCAGACCAACAGAAGGACCTCGCGCAGACTGAGACTCACAGAACAGTGTGTACGAGTTTTCTTTAAGACTCAATAACAAGGTCAGTTTTGCAGCACCTGAACACACCTGCTGGAACCCCAGTTACACGACCACCTGAGAACAGAGGAATGAGCAAAAGAGTCAGAGTGAGGGAGTAAGCAGGAACCAAAGGAGGGAGAAGGGGATGGAGTGCTGATGTCACGGTCCTGACTGAGGTTTTTGGTCTTTGGATTCTTGCTCATTTTTAGGTTTTCTGCCCAATTCTTGGTTTGTTTGTGGTTTACAAACTGATACTTTGCACTGTAGTTCAGTCTAGCCTCCTCAGTGTCCTTGTTGCCCAGTTTTTGTGGTTTGTTACTTACTGATTTATTTTGACAGTCTCTTGTCTTTCATGTCTTGTTTCTAGCTTTACATCAGCCTGTTTTGTTATCGATTAGTTTCCCCTGTTTCTTGTTACCAGCTGTTTCCCATCCCCTCATTAGCCCTCAGTGTATTCCTTTGTTTGTATATACAGTGGGGGAAATAATTATTTGATCCCCTACTCTGTAAGTTTGCTCATTTCCAAAGAAATTAACAGTTTCACAATTTTTTATGGTAGAATACATTACATACAAAATGCATTACTTAAAAGCCTGACTGGCATGACATTGAGTGCATTTAATATTTGATCCCCTGGGAAATCCAATCCAATTTTGGCCCCCACAGATTGGACTACAATCAATCAATCAATCAATCAGTCAATCAATTACAGATACTGCTGTTCTCAACTCATTGTCTCCACCAGTATGGGTAAGACCAAAGAGCTGTCAAAGGACATCAGGAACAAGACTGCAGACCTGCACAAGGCTGCACGACCATCAGCAAGAAGCTTGGTGAGAAGGTGACAGCTGCTGGTGTGATTACTCAGAAATGTAAGAAATACAAAATGACTCATCGACGGACTGGAGCTCCATGCAAGATCCTGTCTCAGGGGGTGAGAATGATCATGAGAAAAGTTGTGAATCAGTCCAAAACTACATAGGAGGCGCTTGTTAAGGCATGTAATGAAAGGTAGAAATGATTTGGGTTTTTTGGGTTGATATTCTGTCTCTCTTCATTAAAATGAAATTCATTAAAAGAGACTTTTTATTTCTTTGGAAGTAAGCAAATGTACTAATTGAAGCTGTGTCCCAATCAGACTCTTTTGAGATGTTATTGCCAGATGGTGGCTCAAACTCTGACATTACTTTTCTGCATTCATTCATCAATTTTGACAAGATCCCCAACACTGAAATGCAGCCCCAAACATGACAGAGCCCCCACCATGTTTTACAGATGGCTGTAGGCACTGTGCTGAATCACTCTCCTGACCTGTACATCTTGATGATGATTTCAACCCAAAATTTCACTTTATCACCCCATATGACCTGTTGCCATTGATTTTCAGTCCAGTTCTTTTCTCCCTGTTTCCCTTCCTGAAGAATAACTTTTTGACTTTTTGATATACCACTGAATACCTACTGTACATGTACATTCACACATATAGTCATTCAAATACCACTTAGTCCATCCTCACACAAGTATTTCTGGAAAACTGAGGATCTGTGCATCAAAGTGTCTTTCTCAGTTAACTTCAGTAGTTTCTTCCTCCAAACTATCAACGTGTCTATTAGACCACATTCCTGCAAGACTGCTCCAAGAAGCCCTACCATTAATTAATGCTTCAGTCTTAAATATTATCAATCTATCTCTAATTGGCGATGTACCACAGGTCTTTAAGGTAATTAAATCATAACTTGACCCAGCTGTATTAGCTAATTATAGGCCAATCTCCAATCTTTCTTTTGTCTCAAAGACTCTTGAAAGAGTAGCTTGAAAGAGTACCCTCATCTGATTACTGTTCCTTGAAGTCCCCCAGTAGGGACAATGAAGGCACCAGGTGGGGCAACCTCCAGAACACCAGCCAGTACCTGCAAGAAGGATGAGTACTCTGAACTGTCAACAGTCAGGAACCCTTCCTGAAACAACCCTGTCATCCACTAAGAGAAACCCCAGGGTACATATATGTCACCTGTTGACAAGCTGGGTGCTGGCATGCATGTCTGACCTGTTGGTGCAGCCTTGCATGTCAGCATCCAGCATGTCGATAGGCCAACCCTGTTTGACCTCAGTCAGTCGCAGCATGGAAGGATCATTCCATGTCCTTCCAAGTGCTTCCAACCTGACCATCTCTGATTACTCTACAAAAAAATTCCAAGGTCAAGTCTTTTGTGACCAGCATTTTCTGTTGAGCCATTTTCAAATAAAAACATCTAGACTTATCTACTTAAGCTATGTCATTCAAAAAAATTTAAGCCAAATATCTGCTACTATGAACTCAGGAATATTGAATTTTAAAACTGTTCAGCATCATATTCTGTGAGCTTGAATTAGCTTGAAATTATGATTGTACGGCCTGTATATGACATTGCTGTATATGTATATCACAGTTAATTCATAACAAACACTATGTTCAAACATAAGGATGTTCATAAGTGCACATGACCCACGGACAGCCTAGCAAGTCAATGATCGACACTGTATTTGAATATACATACTGTATCTGCAGCTATATGTTCTGGACACTCAGGTGAAAGGAGGATCTGAGCTGTCAACTGATCACCACCCGGTGGTGAGTTGGATCAATTCAATTCAATTCAGTTTCATTAATACAGCGCCAAATCACAACAAATAGTCGCCTCAAGACACTTTTTATTGTAAGGTAAAGACCCTACAATAATTACAGAGAAAACCTAACAATCAAAACGACCCCCTATGAGCAAGCACTTGGCAACAGTGGAAAGGAAAAACTCCCTTTTAACAGGAAGAAACCAGTTCAGAGAGGGGCAGTCATCTGCCACCACCGGTTGGGGATGAGGTTGGCTGGTGGCAGTTCCTCCACTGCCGCCTGATCCAAAGCTGGACGGGCCTGGTGTGCTCAGACATATAGTGAAGGTGTGCTGGAGGTGTCTGGCAGAAGCTCTGTGAGATCTCAGATCCTACCTCCTGCAGAACAAGAATTCCAAGGGAGGAGGTAGCTGGGGGGAGGGAGCTCTGAGCTTCTCTGCTTAGGCCACTATTGCTTAAGCACTGAATAAGTGGGAGAAAGTGCACTGATAGATCAATGCTGATAATTTAGGCCAGCTGTGGCACAAACTTTACACTGGGTGGTAATCTGTTAACTAAGCACTATACCTCAAACAGAAACACACACGCACACGCACGCACGCACACACACACACACACACACACACACGATCTATATATACTATTTACCCTCTAGCTTAATTCTATATTTCCTGTTCTTGCTATGAATGTGGGAATTAAGTGACTGCGATGGTGAAAGTTGTCACCCTATGGCTTCATCTGGACAGCCAGAGTCCTCCTGGCTAATCAGTATGCAGAACCCCTTTAAACCCCTTCACATGAGGCACCGTTTCTAATTACTTTTTTGATCAGTGGAGAACCTTCCACTCTGTCCATCTTGCATTCCCCGACCTGTTCCAACAATCCTCTTTGACCAGGATTATTGCTGCACCCTCATCTTGGCCTTTCCATCTGAGACTCAAGTGCTTCCAGGTTCTGATGACCTGGTGCACATCTGATTCCCTCTTTCCTGACAAATTTATCAAATATGAATAGACAAGCAAGAATAATTTTGAAATATGACATAACTTCTGAGGATCCAGTTTGGTTTCTTGAAAGAGGACTATAGCTCAGATGTGCAAATTAAGATGTTTTGCAAACGGATTTATGCTTTTGAGCTATTAGAAAGACAACAAATGTGAATGAAACCCTGTTTTAAGTGTGTATTAGAATAACATGTTATAATAGAAAAAAACACAACCTTGTTTTATTTCAAAAACAAGGATATTTCTTCTTCCCTTCGCCTGTAGTGAATAGCTAGTTAGCTTGACGACAAAAATAATTATGCTGTAAAATGACAACTACTGTAGGCTAAAAACACCAAAAAGCTCCTAAAAGCCTGAACATTTTTGGTGCCATCAAGAGTTAAATAAATAATAATATATTTTATTCAATTATTTAATTCAGTGTTAAATGCTTCTTATTAAAATGCAAGATACACTTTTAAAAGCATATTTTGCACACGCTTGTATGGGGTTCCTTCAGTGAAACCTTGGTAAGTCATTGTAAATTGCATCTCACGCTAATGCCCACTAGATGGCACTGTCGACTGTCTCTATTTCTCGGCAGACCGCTCGTGTTTTTCTGTTTGTTTGGCTTTACTTATCATCATAGAAGCGTTGAAAGCTTCTGTGATGATAAGAAGTAGTTTACTTAGGTTATCCTGTTTATAACTAATATACGTATTAAACTGCAAACAACCCATCTGTCATATTAAGTTGTAAGACTGAAATTACGTTCTGTATCAATCTCGCGATATGTCGCAGCAATATTGTTCAAGCAGAGCGTACGAACTTTGCGTTGACGTTCTTGCGTTAGCCACATACTGTTACGTTCAATAATGCACGTATCTCACAAGGTACTACTACTACTATTGCTACATGCCAGAACAGCTACTTGACATAGTTGTGTGCTGTGTTTGAGAGAGTGAATGTCGAGCAGAGAAAAGGCGGCATAATGGGTGAGTGTCTTCACACTTCTAACTCCTTTCTTTAGTCTTCCGCGTTGCTTCTAGTCTAAAGTTGAGTTTTGCCTGCTGTCGATAGGCGAACATTTTACCGTGTAAGCGAAACTAAACGCGTGGAATTCAAGTGGGAGCCCGCTTCAGCGTTAGCTCGGCCCTGGTGAACTGTTCAATGGTCCAAATGCTCAGCGGGACGCCAACTTTTACTGTTCGCGCTGCCGTTCACCGTGTGATATTTAACAGGTTAAGAATACGGAGACTGCGTGATATTTGACAGCTGCACAGTAAAGGCAGACACCCCTGTGTGGTGTTTGGTGCTGAGTGAAAAAGCATCATTACTGAAACTGCATTGTGCTTCGGTGTTGTTGTACTCTCTCCAGATTTGTACTTATTTAGTTTTTCCATGATGAAGAGCAGCTCAGCCGTTGGTACGTACGCTGACTTCTGACACTTCCTGTGTTTTTGTGACGAGCAAGTAGCTGCTTGGTGAAGCCTGTCGTGACAAAGGAAGAGTTGGGTACGGCAGCTTTTAAACGTGTCTGTGAGTTAGGCCTAATAATACATGAACTCTGCGGGAGACCTGAGAGTGTGGTGAAACAGGTTAGTCTGCAGCGAACAGCAGTCTGTCTGCATTACCCAACACACAGCCTCACAAATAACTCCCAGTATGCGCGTGGGGATCAGTCACTTGTAGCATACTATACGCCCAATTTAAGCACTCCACATGTTGACTGGTTCCTCTGTGGAAAAATCTCGCTATACAATTCATGCTTTTTGTCTAACACTGTACGGTCCCACTGCAATCGTGGGAATAAAACTGGAGTCAAGTGATAGTCTGCCTGTGGCTGGTGGCACTGACAGTTCATTGTCAATAGCAGTGAAGTACCAGAGTGAAGTGTTTGATCTTTCTTTGTTTAACAGCAATGGAATCACTTTTGATGGCATCGAAGGAGGGTACGTTATTATCCCTTCACTACATGCAGTAAGAGTTATACACTGTACATCTAGCATTACTTTTATTTTGTGTCTGTGGTCTCTGTAGTCACCTCACCATCAGAGATGTTCCCAGTGACTAACTTCTTAATTGACTAAACAAGGAGAAAATTATTAAACTGACTCCTCTAAGACTAAGAAACACCCAGATATGAAGTTAAATTTAAGGACTGCCTAATGAGCAATGTCAGTGCATCTAAAAGCACTAATTATATAATTCAGTAATGAATCATACGTTAAATGCTCAAATGCTGCTGAACTGTGTGGCACCTGGCAGCATGCATTATGAATATTGTGCGTTATGCTCCGACCAGACAATGAAGAAGAAGCAGAAAAACAAACATGTAAAATCATAGTTTGCAAAGAAAGCATTTTCTGCAGATTGTTGGCTGTGTAAAGCAGACGGCGGGGGATGGAGCAGCTATAAAGTTCACTTTTCTTCATGCTGGAACTTGTTGATCAGGTGGTTTGATGAAGGACTCCTGCCAGCTGTTTCCCAGGAAACCTTTTAATAGTGATTACAGGAAGCAGCGCTGCTGTCTTGGATGCGAGGAAAACTTTTCTCTCGCTCCACCTGAGCTCCCCCTCTCTGTAACAGCTCCACCTCGTTGCTCTTCACTGTGTTTGGGTAGACTGACTCTGGCTCCACATTGAACTGTGGCTGCATCATTTTTCACTGCTGCTGTTGTCTTATCAGTCCTTTTGTTGGAGAACTGGGGCCTTTAATGTTATACTTTTTATTCACATCCACATTTGTTGGTGGATGGTATTTAAGTAGTATTTAATCTTACAAACATGATTTCTTAAGATCCTTCAGAACAGTTGGGTTTAATTAAATGCTGAAAAAAATTGATGTCCTAATTTGTGCCTGACACAGCTGTGATCGTTTCCGTATTTCATAGTTTAAAAGCTGTGATTGTGGTGCAAAAACCTGGCTTTGTCTTGTAAAACTTAGAGCCCCACATATTTCTGGTCCTTGGAGGGAAGGGGAGAATTCCAGTGCAGTACACTTACAAGGATGTGAGGATGCATCTTTTTTCCTGCAGCCAAGTCACAGCTGAGCAGTTTGCAGTGTTTCCGGTTTTTAGTCACATTTCTAAACTGAGATCTGTTCACAATGAAAAAGTCGCTAATCAGTGGAACAGTACCTGTCTGACTGCATTGCAAAGTGTCAAGTTTGGTGGAGGGGGGATTACGGGGTGGGGGTGTTTTTCACGAGTTGGGCTCAGCCCCTTAGTTCCAGTCAAAGGAACTCTGAATGCTTCAGCATACCAAGACATTTGGGACAATTTCATGCTCCCAACTTTGTGGGAACAGTTTGGGGATGGCCCCTTCCTGACTGCCCACCAGTGCACAAAGCAGGTCCATAAAGACGTGGATGAGTGAGTTTGGTGTGGAAGAACTTGACTGGCCTGCACAGAGTCCTGACCATTCCACCTTCTTTGTGGAGTCTGTTCATTTTTGACCCACTATTTTGCACTGTGCATGGCTATAGTTCTGGAGTAATTAGTTAGAGCCAAACCAAACCTCCTCCCCACTGGAAATTAGTTGGAGTGTAATCAGTGTCAGACTTTAAGAAACAGATTGTAATGAGCTGACCATTCCTAACATCAGATATGAGAGACCTGCAAACTGAAAGGGATTCTTCTGTAATTTCTAAATGTGCTTGTATTAATTTGTCTCTCTGTTCCCTGCTTCTGTTCCTGTTACCTCAACCCGCCTTCTCGTGCCACTGTCGGACACATCGACAACCTGCCTTACAGCTGTAAGTACTTCACTTATTTCTTGTTAGTCTGTAGGGTGTATAGATCGCAACTGTAGTAAAACCATCTCAATAAGGGTCTGTGTTCACCAAATGCTTGAACAGGACATGAAACACTATGTACTAAGCCCAAGACTCAGTAATTTGCATATGAAAAAAAAAACGTGTATGAAACTTTATCGTTGCTATTATTATAATAGGCCTTAGCTGGAGTCCTGTCCTGTTAAAAGGGAACAGAGTATAAATATTAAAAATGTCTGTCTGCACATTTCTGCACCTATTTCTACGGTGGCCCTGTGAGGTCAAACACACTGCAACCTGAAAAAACACTGGCAAATAGAAGAATGGTGCAAAAGCACACAAAACACAGCAGAAGCAGGATAAAAACAACTGTTGATGCAGTGGAAGTGATTTAGGTGAAATAACAGCTGCTGAGATGCGCAGTGGAGGTTTTGTCCCTGTTGCAAGGGAGAAAAAGGTGCAAGGTGACTCATATGATACTGTAGATATTTGCTATTAGTTTACTGTTCAGCAGTTCCATCACATTATTCTCTCCACTCCATTTTTTTTGTTTGTTCTGTGTGCATTTGTGAAATCTGAAATTGTTTTCAAAGTAAATAAGGACACACTCAAATTTGGGTAAAACTTGCTAAAGTGTTTCATTTCCTGTTTTCTTTCAAAGAATGCATGAATCTATTGTTTAACTCCTGATCTGAACACCCAGTAATGTTGTCGTTATTCAGTTATATGATCTTAGGCCTTGAAGACGTGCATTTTGAACAGATTTAAATAACAACATGGACTTTCTGAATAGCACACACAATCAAATCTAAACTTAAACCTCACTTGATAAGGATCAGCATTATGGGTAGTGGATCATTTTAAGTATGATGTAATTTAACTTATTGTTACGGATTGAAATGAAACTTGATTGTAGCTAATTCTGCTACTTTTGATGGCAGCTGTTTGATGAAAAAAATATGGTTTAAAGCAGGGCTCAAAATACCATGTTATAATAACCACATAGCTTTATCAAAATTTAGATTACAGAAGAGCAAGTCAGTGGAGCTGCTGTTGATGATTTTCGCTGTTACACGTTACTTTCATACTGTGAAAATCGACCTGGGCTGGTTGTATAGAAATCAGCCCACTTCCTCTGAGAGAGGAGGGGCTTTAGTCTGTGCACCACAGTGCATTTCTTCTGTTTTTATTTTGTTATAGTGGTATAACAGCCTGCAAAGTGTCTGAAATCGTAAAATGTGTGCTCATGTTCCCGTGTATGCTTGTTGCCTTTGGAGGAACCTTTGAGCTCTGTATTTCTGTTCTACAGCAGCAGAAGGACCTGGAGGCCTACGTGGGTTTTGCAAATCTTCCTAACCAAGTTTACAGGAAGTCTGTGAAGAGGGGTTTCGAATTCACTCTTATGGTTGTGGGTGAGTGATTCTCTTTGAGCACCTTTTCACAGCCTTGTGCTAAACAAGGGTTTCTAATTGTATGCTGTTCTCTAAAGATGCTGCTAATCTGTGAAAGTGGAACTTCTGTCTCCTTTTGAACATGTTTGCGTGCAGAGCTGACTCGAGCTATTTCGGTGTCCCAGGCCAGTTGATCAGTCATTTAATGCATATTTTGATTCTAGAGCAGCCAGTTTTGATCTCTGTGGGTAAACCACATGAGCAGACCTGAGTGTTTTTAGCTTTTCCGTGACAGCAAATTCTTCTGTTTCCTTTGATATTCATCATATATGACATCTTCTCTCTGTAAGGTTTGCAGTGTTTAAAAAAATGCAATTTCAAAACAGCTCATAGGATCATTAAAATACTGTGATAAACAGCTATAAATAAAATGAGGTGTACAACATTAATGAAGCGATGATGCAGACGTGAGTTAGTTCTTCCTCTGGTTCTGCTGTGGATGGTAAATGAACTGGTTCTCATGCAGAGCTCATACAGGAGCTTCTGTGCGTCAGCTGCCTTGTTTTGGAGGACAGTTGTTTTGTGATGTGGTAACACCGACAGTGTTTTGAACGTGTGTAATAAGCCGGACCTTCAGCTGCAGGTGTGAGTGAGCAGGTTTCTCTTGTTTTAGTCTGAATGTTCAGCGTCACTCAAACTGCTAAACGCGTCTCAGTAAGAGCTCAGAAATGCTTCGCTAATACATTTGTCATCTGCTGAAAGTGAATTTACAGTCTTTGATGTGACCCAGTGAGATTCCAGTTTTGTCTCGTTTCCATCACATTTCACTTAAATCCCTGTGATTCCCTGAAAGCTCCTCTTACCTGAGCTGCAGGTGGAGCCTCTGACTCTCCTCCTCCTTTTGGCCCTAAAATCAAACACATCAGACTTTTCATGAGCTGATCCAAACTGTGCAGTGACAGTGTGTCATCAGCTTCAGCGCAGCGACGTGGACGTGTTTGAAATGTGTGTTTTCACTTTGGACATACGCAGTTGTCTTTACTGAACGTGGAGGATTCTTTGCTCCTCACCTGCTCGTAATGTTTGACCTGCTGGTCCTTCGACAGCGACTTCCACTGTGGACAGAAGAACACAGTCAGCTTCCACACTGCTACTACACATTACTGCAGGACAGCCGTACACATGCACAGACATGATCATAAAACAGATGCATGAATCAGTGTGGAGTTGCACACTCTCCCACGACTGCATTCACCTTTGACCTCTGCTCCTTCAAAAAGAGCATGAAGGCACTGGGTGGCTTCTTAATGTACAGCCGGTCCTCGTCCTGCTGCTCATGACGTTTCCTCTTTCTACAGGACTGAAACACAGAGTAAGAGCACATGTGACCGCTGTGAACAACTGTGCGGAAAGTATTTTAGAGACATGAGTAAAGCTGTGTAGCTCAATCAGAGCAGGCTGATTACAATGATCAGGCATCTGCACATAAATGATGGATCGCTGCAGATCTTGAGCCAGTCCCACTCAAAAGAGTCTAAAAGCAGCAGATCAAACTAACTTTGGAGTGGGTGTGATGAGTGGAGGAGCAGATGAGGCTAAATCACACACCAGAAACAGAGAGACGGATATGAGAGCAGCTTATGGAGATACAGATGTTCAGCAGCTGTGTTCACTCCTGTGTTTTACTCGCAGTACTCCTACATGATGCAGGTACTGGAGCATGCTGTCAGGAATCTGAGGCATGTTGTTGCCCTGTAAACACAAAAAGCACGCAACAGGAGATCAGACAAGCTGCAATATTATCATCACCACCAGGTGGCAGAATTTACCCTCTTTTAGAGTAAACGGAACATGTGACATCTGAGAGATGAAACCACACCTGGAGGATTGAAATATGCAGGTGAATGATCCTAATATGCCCAAATGTTTCTGCCGAGGCTCACATGCTGTTTACAGGCCACTGATACAGCAGGTTCTGTGGAGGGATGGAGAAGGTTCAGAATCCACAACACTGACACTTAGTGCAGCATTTCAAAGTCCACATGATGAGCACCACAGAAACATACAGTATGTGTAGAGAGACTGAACCATCGGTAATCTAATCCTTCAGATTCAGAGACGATTGCATGAACACCACAGAGTACAGAGATCAGAGGAGAACATAAAACTGCATTCATCCATAGTTTTTATTGTTCTCGACTGCTTCATTTTGCTCTCCTGAGTTATTCTGAATTATGACTCACTGGCAGTGATTATATTTACTGATCAGCAAAGCTTCACATCAGTTCCACACAGGTAAAATACAAGGAAGGAGACAGCAGGCTTTTCTTTTCATCTGAAGCATCCAATAGTTTTAAGTAGCTTTATCAATAAAACTCTAATGGCACCTGTCACTACCTCTGCCTGTCTCACCTGTCCCTGGCTGAACTAAACCAGGCAGCCTCTTGCGTGGACTAGGAAGTTCATCAGATTTACACATTCAATAGAAGTTTCCTTCACAGGCAGTGAGCCAACCAGGCTCAGGTTGGTAGCTGAAATGAAAATGACTAAAATGAATTTTCACTCCTGAATTTTGGTGTCCCTTTATGGACATTGTCATTGTAGAGACTTCAGAGCAACCCATCAACAGCTGTTAATTGTAGCAAGTATACATGGAAATACTGTATAAGGTAAAAATTTTGTACAATTCTAATGAGCTTGAAAGTCGATTTTTGCTGTGACCACCTTTTCTTCTCCAACGCAGCCTGAGATCTCTTATTCAAGCTTTTTATAGTGTCTTCAGGAATGGTTTACCAGGCTTCATCAATAATGTTGAGCTTTAGTCTCTGGGAGGCACTACAGCAACCCTGTGTTTAATAGTAATGTACTCGTCACCGTTAATGACACATTGAGGAAAGGTTAGATGGATTTCGGTATAGTTGAAAAGAAACAGCAACTTTAGGTTATTTGTTTATAAAGTTTTACTGTTGGAGAATATAAAATACCTCACATCTGTCATTTTAATCTTGGTACTACAGTACACAATACTTTGACAGCATGTACTCCATGTACACACGAGCTTCCAAGTAAACTGCTGAACTAGAGAGGCATATTCTTCTTGGACGTCTTAAAGATCAAATCAAAGTAATTGCATTTTTAAATCACACTAATTAATGCCCCCTTAGGGTTCCAGTATTGACTGGATTGTAGCCATTTGTGTCAGTATCTTGTATTTTAATTTTATCATGTCGCCTCAGGGCTTCAGACCGTTCATGTGCTGCAGATGGGAAGCTTGTGGGTGATGCTATAAGAAGCTCAGCTAGTGATGGAACAGCGTGCAGCAAAGGCAGCATGTTGCTGTTTAGACCTTTTTATATGGATACTAAATTGATGACATGATGATTGATCAGATAAGAGTCATCAGAAAGTCTCACTCTGGCCATACAATCAATGATCACATTGATTGGATTGATGGATTGTACCATTATTCGAGGGGAAAACCTTGAGTATTATTGCATTTTGATGCCAAAATGCTGCCAAATCAAATATGAAATTCAGCCTGTTAAAGTCTGGGGATCGGCTCATGTTGTTCCTCATTGTTGAAATACAAATGATTAGAAAACAAGTACAGTGTGAAATGCAACTTTCTCCCACTTTCTGACTCTGCTCTTTGTCTTTCAGGAGAATCTGGGCTCGGGAAGTCGACGCTCATCAATTCTCTCTTTCTGACCGACTTGTACTCTGCTGAATATCCAGGTCCTTCCCACAGAATCAAGAAAACTGTCCAGGTAATATTAAATTGAGGACCAACATGGATTGTCGTCACTGTAGTTATTCAGTCATTAGATTCTAAAACCACACAAACCTAAAGTTGCTTTTTTGTGGTTTGCATTCTTCCTGAAGCCCAGTTCAGGTGTTAAAGCCCAACTCGGCTATAACTCGGGTGTTCCCAAACCCTCTTATTTTTTATAGATGCCATCTTTGTCTAGAAATTATGATGAACCTAAAAAAGGGGGGAGGATTAGCACTGGTGTAAATGGTAGGGAGCTGTGGCGGACATCATGACCTATCCAGCGAGTATTCTGGGCACATTGATGACTGCTTTTTATTATTCACTTGCAGTCTGTGAAATCACCAAGTCTGATGTTTAAGAGAAAAACAGGCTGACAGCATCTGGTTCGTATTTGCTGATTAAATCAGTGCTCATCTACTGATCACGAGTCGTGCCTCGACCTCAGAGCCCAGCTCGTTCTGCTCTTTCTGCTGTGTTCAGAAAATGCCTTGTTTACCGTTGCACCCACCAGCCTGCTTCTGTCAATCGTAGGTCTAAGAAAGCTGCTTTGCTTTACTGATGTGAAGCAGCCGGCTTAAGTTCCCAGTTTATTTTCCATTAGCAAAAAGAATATAGAATAATGTCCTTTTAAAATATGTAGGCCTGATTAAAAAAATGAAATTGCTCTTGTGAACAAGCAGAGAGGTAGTTATGCAGCCATGATTGCCATGATTTGGACATACACTGACTCAGCGTTTGTGGTGTTTGCAGGTGGAAGAGTCAAAGGTTCTGGTGAAGGAAGGAGGAGTGCAGCTTCTTCTCACCATTGTCGACACCCCTGGCTTCGGAGATGCAGTTGACAACAGTAACTGGTGAGGTCGGATATCTTTCACAGGTTAATCTTAACGTTACTGTGGCAGTTGAAGTGCACTGATGTGATGGTATGTGCTCCTCAGCTGGCAGCCAGTCATTGATTACATAGACAGTAAGTTCGAGGATTACCTCAATACGGAGTCGCGGGTCAACAGACGGCAGATGCCAGACAGCAGAGTGCACTGCTGCCTGTACTTCATTGCGCCTTCTGGACATGGGTAGGTACTGCAGGAGCACCACCGACCAACACACACACACACACACACACACACACACACACACACACACACACTGGCCTTTAGTGCAGTATAGCAGAGCATGAACTTGAAGCCTGAGAACAAAACGAATGGAAAAAAATCGTCTTCAGTCATGGAGGCCGTCCCTCGTGATACAGCAGGCAGAGTAGGAATGCTTGGGAGCTCTTTGCAACTGCACTTTGGCATTATAATGTTCACAGTGTAACATGCCTAAGCATTAATTGATGTAATAGCTCATGATAGTCTTGTCAACACTAAGTCATGGGACACCGTGCGATGAAGAACCTTGGAATCAAGTGAGAATATTTGAAACTGACTGGATACTTTACTCGTTGTTATGGTTTCCAGAACACAGTGTGGACTTCATAGAGAGTTAGAAAACCTTCTGGGGAGAACATGGTCTTATCAGGAGGGACGACATACAGTTTTGATGGTGCAGATCACAAATCTTGAAATATGGCCAAATTTATTAAATCCCCCAAAACATGAGTAATCTGGAGTTGAGACCAGGAAACAGTCTTGTTACACTGTGTCGAGAACTATCAGACCAACTCGATTTCCAGCCAAATCATTTCCTGAAATCACCTCTTTGCCACCAGTAGGCAAAGAGTGTGGACATTATCATCCATTATTATCCACAAGGCCTCACAACAGCCCGACTTTGTGCACTTAATTCCCACATGTGAGTAATACAAACCCATCTAACACAAACGCTTCAATACATGACTATTTCACCACTTTAGATGTAAATGAATCGAAGACGTCCTCAGAGGCAACTGGAACTGTTCTTGCTGGACCCCTCAGAACAGCGGGTTTAATGTGTTTGCCTGAACAAGTAGACGTGCTTTTTTATAAACAACCCTTTTCATCGCACTAATTACAGGCTCGACCAAAACGTGACCATGGATCACGATTGACCTTTTCAAACCCAGACCAAGAAAGCTTTACAGTAGCACCATCCGAAACACCGTTGTTCCTTCCTTCTACGTGCCAAAGCATATTCACCTGCTAATTTAGCATCTTTATAGAGTCTTTGCTTCACGCTCAGAAACACAAGTGATCTTATACCATTAGATAACACGAGGAGAACATCCCCTTGGTCAAATGTTGAGTTTGTAAAGGACTTGACAGGTGACTGTTTATCAGACTTCCTCCGTGATCTGCACTACTGGCAGCAGGCCTCTGATACCAGGCCTTTAGAACTGCATCTTTAACCGTAGAATAACGTGACTGTAAACCACACTCAGCACTGTATAAGCTTTCTGGGCCTTTCCAGTTAAAACAGACTATAACATGACCACACAGTCAGCTTCAGAGCATCTTCTGAAAGAGAGACTACGCTCATAAAGGGGATAAAAGGTATCTGGGTCTTCTGACTTGATCAGATGCTTGTTATCAATGTTACCTGATGCTGTTGCAGTTCCAATTTTTCCTTTTCCATAGACTGTGAAGACATTTCCTTTTTTATTCCCAATTTTGGAAATGACCACAGAGTTACTAACAGCCTCATCTTACCTTTAACTAAAGCAGCCTTTAACAAGACTTTAATGTCCTCTTTCAGGACTACTTACCCAGAAACCTAAAGGTAACCCTGGTCTTTATGCAGTTACTTCACAGTGTGCACTTCAAACCACCAGAGCAAGAAGGCAACTGCACAAACAGCAGCCTCCAGTCCCAAAGGAGAAAGCTCAAATTTTAATTTGCCCACATCAAATAGTTTGTTTCCTAAAAGTGTGTTTCATCTTACGCAGTGCAGTGCCCCAATTACTCATAACTGATGAAGCAAATCATTTTACAGACAGACTAACCAAAATGTATCTACTCAGGAGTAGAAAGCGTACCACACCGATACATTTGTGTGGCTGAGCATCCATTTGTCACCACCTGGTTCAAAAGAATGTGACCTCACATAGTCTCAGGAGGCTGCTAAACGGGTTTAATTGAAAAAATAATTAAATAATGAAACCCAGTGTTCTCACACATCAGTGTGTGCATTCAAGAATAAAAGAGAAACAAAATACAAAGTGACTTTGTTTCTGCTGCTCAAATTTATGAATGGGGCTCACTGTGGTCCTCACCTGAGTGCTTGCTGCTGAACACAATCTGTGGGAAGCAGAAAAGGGGAAGCAGGGCTGGAGTCCAGGTGAAACTGAGACCGTACCAGTGGAGGTATTGTCACAAGTTAGAGGCTTTGCAAGAATGCAAGAATTGTTTAAAAATCAATGAACCAATGAAGACATTTGTATTCTGTTTTATGAAGCGGGAAAATCACCCCTGCTGGTACTACGGTGATGTCATCAGGGTTATTTCTTGATGGTGTCCCTCTTGCTGAAGATGAATCCAAATGCTGCAGTTTCTAAGGAGTGCATATTTCCCAAGCAGAGAGAGACAAACACTAGAAAGGTAGACAGTAACTTAAACCTTCTTCCTAATGGCCACTGAGGGCCGGCTTCTCTATTTACAAAAAGAAGGCTGCTTGATAACAAATCCATTAGTCAATAAGTTTATTTATCATCTGAGTAAACGTTTAAAATTGACTTTTTGTTCTCTAGAACTAGTTTGTAGTCTTTGTAAACAAGCTAGCTTGTTCTATCTTTAGCTGATTTTTACGCTGTTCCCTTGCTGGCATGAAAGCTCACACAGGGCTGATTGGATTTGATTCATGGTGTATATTTTGCAACATGTACAGAAACCTGCATATGTCCCTGAGTGGGAGACCAGGGTCCTGTTCCAGAAAGCAGTGATCCTGTTAACTCTGAGATCAGGGAAAAACTGGGCTTTCTGTTCCAGAAGAGGATTAACAAACTAAGTCTGGCTTTTTGGACTCTGTGAAGCTAAATTCTGTGCGAACAGGTTGTCTCCCTGACTGTTCTGCTGAAGAGCGGATGTCTGGCATTTCATTAGATTTTCTCATTCACACAGTTGTTTTCGAGAAACACAGCAGAGTACACTGATTTGCAGACACTGAAATCTCAGATAGGTGAAATAGTCATTAAATGCTGTCATTTAGTTTAAAAAAAAGTTCCACAGTCCTAATGCATAGTTTTAAAATGCTGTTTGGTCCATGCTGGTGTGTAACTTCACTGTAACCCTCATGGGCCTTCTCTTTCCTCCGTTTCCAGCTTGAAGTCCCTTGACATTGAATTCATGAAAAGGTTACATGAAAAAGTAAACATCATTCCCCTCATCAGCAAAGCTGACACAGTGACTCCTGAGGAGTGCCAGGAGTTCAAGAAACAGGTGCTTGTTTGCTCGTGTCTCTAAGTACTTGTTCATTGTATGCATTTCACCTATGGTCCATATGCATTGTACTTGTACTACATTTGGTAGGTTCTTCACTTAATGCAGAAAATTATTTGATCCAGTAAGCAAATTAATCCAGAATACATACAAAAATATATATATATATATATATCTATATCTATATATCTAACTTTGGTGTCTCTGACGATTGTTCAAATTCCCTGAAGTAGCTTGTTGGTCACTGCTTATTCTTGCTGCTGAGATATCAAATCTTCTGTATTTTTTAACTGTCAGGGTGCCCAAACCTTTTCATACCACTGTAACCTAATAGATGTTTATGTGGGAAATGCCACATGATTCTTGACTGTTGATGTGTGGCACTCACTGATGTTTGCTCATGTCGTGTACTCTTGTCTGCTGTATGTAGATCATGAAAGAAATCCAGGAGCACAAAATCAAAATCTATGAATTCCCGGAGACTAATGATGATGAGGAAATGAAAGTGGTCCGGAAAATAAAGGTAAGTTCTGCGCACACACACACACACACACACACACACACACACACACACACACACACACACTGCAAAACACTGCATTTCCTCCAGTGTAATTTTAGCTGTTGTGGAACTGCTGTGACTGCTTCCCTCTGCAGGATCGTTTGCCCTTGGCTGTAGTTGGTAGTAATACCATAATCAAGGTCAATGGAAAGCAGGTTCGTGGCAGGCAGTACCCTTGGGGTGTGGCTGAAGGTAAGCATGGAAATTTGCATTGTCCAGCTCACATGCAACAC
>VOQJ01042762.1:0-15831 GCA_015052665.1 Apistogramma diplotaenia | reverse complement strand
GTAACGCAATCAAAGTGATCACGTCGTCCCTCAAACACGTAGAACAGCTGCATCACCGGGGAGGGTGATGCTCACTGACGTGGGCCTTTAAGTTTATTATCTGTAAACATAGAAAACTGAAGCCAGTGTTGTGTACTCACTGTGGCTTTGAGCAGTATTCCTGTGCTGTAAGAGATTACCTGGCTGTAGCTCAGGAGGTGGAGCCGGTCTTCTGCTAATCAGAAGGTTGGTAGTTCGATCCCTGGCTGCTCAAGTCTGAACCCCAAATTGTCCTCTTATGTGTTCATTGTAGTGTGAATGTTAGATAGAGAGCACTTAGGTGTAGAAGAAAGTGCTTGCATGAATGGGTGAACGATTTAATGTATAAAGTGCTCAGTTAGAGTAGAGCAGCACTATATAAGAACCTGTTGATTTACTGTCTGTATTAAAGAAGTCCGATTTCTGTAGATAATCTTGTTAAACTGTTCATTGGTCCATCTCATCCTCTGGTTACTTGTCTTTGTTGCCACATTGCAACTTCTTAGCTTAGACTCTGGTGAAGTTTTTACTGTTATAACCGCAGCTTGAAATCCAGGCTGTTATATGAATCATTTGATATGTGTTGAACTCCCATCTTTTCCCCCCGTATTTATGATCTTTGTAGAAATCATATGTTCATGTGGAACAATATTAGGTGCACTTTCTAAACTCTGTTCTGTTGACCTCTTCTTACAGTGGAAAATGGAGAGCACTGCGATTTTACAATTCTCAGGAACATGCTCATCAGGTGAGGGAAAAACCAGGTGAGGGATATACCTGTTCAGCAGCTAATCAGCCAGTCTCATCTCAGCAACTCTGTGTAGTTGGGCGTAAATTCGAGGGTAAATTTTACATTTGCAGAGAATCCATTAATGCTGAACAGTAAAATGATACCAAACTACATTGTGCAGGTAACTGGCCACCCATTATAAACATTATAAACATTAGGGAAAAAAAATAGGACAAGAGAGGTCACAAACTGTTGAGCATCTGAAATCCTGTATTAAGCAAGTATGAGGAATATTTGGGGATGATGGATGAGCAGATATTTTATGCTGTTTGATTCTCAATATTTGATGAGTTGACTTTGTCCTTTTTTCTGTCAAAAACAAACCAAACGTTAAATGATTTATAAACAATTATATTGTAGATTATGAGCCTTGAGGCAATTGTGATTTGGTGCAATAGAAGTAAAATGTAAATTTACATTTTAAATGTAAATTTACATTTTACTCCTAACATTTTGGAAATGGGGTTGTACTTTGTGCACCCTGAGCTAAAGGTCATAGGGATTAATTGACGCTGGAAGCAACGACAGACTCAGACTCTAATGAAGTGAAAATGATGAAGATGGTAACGTCCTTTTGTGTGTGTGTGTGTGTGTGTGTGTGTGTTCCAGGACCAACATGCAGGACCTGAAGGATGTGACAAACTATGTTCACTATGAAAACTACCGCAGTAGGAAGCTGGCTGCAGTCACCTGTAATGGGGACAACAATGAGAACAAAGGGCAGCTGACCAAGTAAGTTCATCACATGTACAGAGCAAGAAATACCAGAAAGTATTAAAAAATGTTCCCAGAGGGGGTTATTAACTGAGGGGAGACAGCATGTGCATTGCAGCCTGTGGAGGGAATTTGTAGCAATACATGGAGGAGGCAGAGTGTTAACTATTTAAACTGCATTTTGACAGCGAGTGGTAGCAAACTGTAGAGGATACAATAGTTCTACTGTACATCAAACATGAAGATTTGTATATAATGACATAAGCAATTCGATTTTTTAGTTATAGATATGATGCAGCCACTTTCTCGTGCCTGATTGACTTAGCCTAATCATGTGATCATACCGTGCTGTGTGATTGGTTGTTCTTACTTGACCATTATTGACTGAAGTTCCTCATAGGTAAATAGTTGGTCTCTTTAGTGACATCAGTTCAAAGTTGCAGCCTTATTGATCAGCCTGTGATGCCGACTCAAGATGTTGGTCAAGGTCATGGTCATATGGTCATGGTCATAAACAGTACAGACTGACTCATCCTTGAGCAATATTAAAACAATACCTCCTGCTCAGCAACATGGTTGCCTTATGTTTTAAACATGACTGTTTTATGTTGCTCTGTGACGATAGTGATGCGTCGATATCAGCAGATTATATAGTATGGGTATATGAGTATGAGCGTAATATGATGTATTGATTTCCTTTTGGAGCCTCAAGTTTCAACACAAGGAACTTCTGTGTTGGCTTCATTTTTCAGGTGTGGAGGTTGTCCCTCTGTCGTGACCCACGCAAGGCAGAACTAACCCCCCTCTAGTATTAGTTGTGTCTGATCTAACAACTAATTCAGTGGCTGGGCTGTAAACACGAGCACGTTGCAAAGCTAATGCATGGTTTCTGGTTGCATGCTAAGTGTCTGTGCGTTTGTTTATTTTTAGACCCAACACAGATGAGTGCATGTAAGTGTTACCTCACTTCCTTCCCAAAAAATATATTTTGCTTCTCATTTCCTTGTGCTTATGCTTTAACTGGCGTTCTGCTAAGTTGGATGATCCTGCCTGAACATGTACTTCAAAACTTCAAATACCAGCGTTTTAAAAGTGGTTCTTAGCCCAATTGTACACGTAATCGTCCTCCAGTATTTCCAGAGACAGAATATCAACTAAAAATTCATAAGTCATAAATTGATTTGCATGTTATTTAGCAAAATGAGTATTTGATCTCCAAAAATAAAAAAGTCTTAGTACTTTTGTTGGCAAGCACAGCACTAAGACATTTCTTCTGGTTGTTCACCGGGTTTGCACACATCTCAGGAGGGATGTTGGCCCGCTCCTCTCTGCAGAAACTCTCTAAATCTTTTAGGTTTCTTGGCGGCCGCTTGGCATCTCAAAGATTCGGTGCCCTCCACAGATTTCTGCATGATTATCCTCCCGAGACTGATGAGGCCACTCTGGGACCTTAATGTGCTTCTTGAGCCACTCGTTTGTTGTGAAATACTCACTTCACTCAATGACGTGCAAATCCATATATGACTTATATTTTCTGGATTCTTCCTTGATGTTCTGTTTCTCGATATTAAAATAAAACTAAAAATGTCAGTGTTCACTTCTTTGTAAGTGAGCAAACTTACAAAAGCAGGGGATCAAATAATTATTTATTAGTACACTATATTGCCAAAAGTATTCACTCGTTTGCCTTCACACGGGTATGAACACGAGTCCCATCCCATTCCCATTTTTGTAATACCATTAACAGATGACTGGAATATTTAGTAGTATGGCAGTAGTAGTATTTCACAAATGGACTTTTTGCACAGGTATCATCCTATCACGGTACCACGCTGTGCTCCTGAGAGCGACCCAGCAGCAGTCTGCATGCCCAGGTGCTTGGTTTATACACCTGTGGCCATGGAAGTGACTGGAACACCTGAATGAGGATGAGTGAATACTGTTGGCAGAATAGTGTATGTTGTAAGTTTCAGACATTAATCTGGCTCTTTAATTGCTTCATTCTGATTCATTTCAGTATTATGTGACTGAGTCATACACACTTGTTTTGTTTTATTTTTTAAGCTGCTCCCATATTGCTTCATTGTGTGTTTTTCTTTTTTTTTCCATCCAAGCATGTTTTTGCTGCATTGGCCGTGTGTTTGGGATCATTGTCATGCTGAATAATGAGCTCAAACAATCAGACTCTTTCCAGATGCTACTGCATGTTGGGCCAAAATCTGATGGTACTTTTCAAAGATTGCTAATTTGGATTCCTCATTCCATGAGTTGTTACCACTGAGGCCTCAGTGTTTACTCCCTGTTTCCCTTCCTTAAGAATGGCTTCTTAAGCCACCCTGACACCATTTCTGATGAGGCTTTGGTGAACAGCAGATAGATCAACTGATCATTGTTGGATTTTTTTCCCTATTTCTTAAGGTTATGACTTGCAGGCCTGCCTCTTGTTGTTTTGTCCTCCACGTGTCCGGTTTTTTTTCTCGAGGACTGACTGCTCACTGTGATGAGATGAGCCACATTTTCAGCTAATCCGTAGCTCTTTGGGAACGACCTTGTTGGTGTAATAATACTATATTATGTCTGTGAAAGTGTGTTATCTTAGGCATTTTTCAATGATTCAACTAAAGAAAAAGGGAACAAATGATGTGTTTTTACAACAGGCTTAAAGAGACTATTTAAAATAGGTTCTTTGCTAAGTTGTCTGTTACTTGTAGACAAAACACAAAAAAAAAAGATTCTCCTGAGCTCAAACAAAAAATAAGACACAACACAGTGGCTTCTGGCTACCCTGCAGTGCAGTGGAGCCTTCCTTATTCAAAGGTCATATTGAGAGAGGGACAAGATGGTTCATAAATGATTTCAATTTGCATTTTTGACCTGTACCGTCTGCCTGATTGTAGCAGCTCATAGTACAGAATTTGCACAAAAGGGTCAGAAACCGTTTGCTACGTCGACCTGTCCCCAGCAGGAGCGCCTCTGCTGGAAATCCTGCTTTTTTACAGCTCAGAGCTGCATTTCTTCCACTATTGAATATGATACTTTCAGAGAGAAATGCTTTGTTTTAAGTACTAGTTTATATTCAGAATGCCTGCTGGCGCTCTCACCTTTCACCTACTGCTCTCGCTGCTGCCAACAAACCAGGTCTTTCCTCCGTCCTTGATGCTGTCCTTTCCCCTGGTCTTCACTCTGCATTCAGAAGGGCCTTCATAGGAGAGTGTGGGACACATTCCTACTGAGCAATGTCCTCCTGGGATCTCATACCTGCTGCTGTACTGTTGTGCATGTCTCCAGGAGTCCTATAGCCCAGATGGAGGAGGAACGACGGGAGCACGTAGCCAAGATGAAGAAGATGGAACAAGAAATGGAACAAGTGTTTGAGATGAAGGTCAAAGAAAAGCTCCAGAAGCTCAGAGACTCTGAAGCTGAGGTTAAATCTTGACTCTTTTTTTTTTCTTCTTCTTTTTTTTGGTGTGTGCGTGCGTGTGTGCGTGCGTGCGTGCGTGTGACAGTTTGATTTTGGGCATTGTTGGCCGACCTCTGACTGTCGTCCGTGTCCCTGTAGCTCAAGAGGCGTCACGAGCAGATGAAGAAGAACCTGGAGGCGCAGCACAAAGAACTGGAGGAGCAGCGACGCCAGTATGAGGAGGAGAAGGCTGGCTGGGAGGCCCAGCAGAGGATTCTGGAGGAGCAGCAGTTAGAAGCCTCCAGGTAAACCTGTTGACAGCTGCAGGAGGTTGTTTAACAGGGACGAAGTGTGACAAGTGACTGATAACACAGCAGCATCATAACTGAGACGCTGAGCTCAGGTGGAGTGAAGGGAAAGGTTTTTGTGGCATCCAGAACAGCTGCACGTGTTCCCGTAGCCACCATTAAAGCCTTTACTGGAAACAGCTGCAGGAAGTCCTTCATCAAACCCGAACAACAAGCACCATCATGTAGCTGCTTCGTCCAGTAATGTACAGTAAAGATGCAGAAGTGAAAATATGCAGATGAATTGGTAGCCTGGTAGCATCCCGCGTCATACGGCTTTAATTACATAAACGTTTTGAGCTATTGACCTGAGGATGTTAGGCTGGACGCTGAGTTATTGTTAGCATGAATTATTGAAATCTGCACCTTCAGAAGTCAGTTTTCTGCAGCAGCAAACGTTTCATCAAAGCTCAGGACAAACTCCAGTTCTGAGAACGCTCGCTCTCCTTCATGTTCCTTTAAAGACACACACACACACGCGCGCACACACATCAAATCTGCCGCTTTCAGGAGATACGATGGCCCAACTCCTTCCAAGAAGACTGAGTAGAGCCTTTGATTTAGGTTGTGTCTGTGCTGTGTTTTTGCATTTAAGCAGAAATTCAAGTTTGTATAGGACACAAACACAAAGAAAGGCTTTAGTTCTTTTGTCAGATATTATATGCAAACTATTAAAACATTGGTTTCCATTTTAGAAAATATTTTTAAAACATCTATTTTTTCCCTCTTTTGAAGACTTACTGTTGCTCATTAATAAGACAAGTATTTCTCATCCGATTACTCGATGAAGTAATCGATAGAGTACTCGATTACTAAAATAATAGTAATATTACTGTTATTAGTAATAGTTTTATCATCCATGTTCAGCACAGGAGCAGTCTGAACCGAATCCTCTCGGATTAAAGTTAAAGTCAGTGTTGGTTACATTTGTCCTCCCTGTACGCTCTCTGGGATACATTAACAACCACTCTGACTGTTCTTCTCTTCACTTTGTTTCTCCAGGACTTTGGAGAAGCACAAGAAGAAGAAGATATTTTAATAACTGGAGGACCTTCCCAGTGTTGCGGTGTAAAACTGTCTGCCAGCTGTCGATCAACGACATCCACTGTGTGACCGTAAAACTATGCAATAATTGAGTGAAAGCCAAAGGCAGCACAGTCTGGACTCTGGATTTTCCCTCTTTATGGAACTGTTATTGTGTGTTTGCTGATTCAGTGTATTTTTATATTGTGGGCACAAATTGGTTGTTTTTGTTTTTTTAAAGGACAAATTTAAGAGTCAATTTTTTCCTTTTGTTGCCTTTTACTAAGGGTTGTTGAATGAATCGTTTGAATCCTTTCTGCCACTGTCAGGTTCAAGCTCACCTCAGTCTTTTTTATATATCACCTACTTATCACTTATTTCGGTATATTTAATTTACCCCTCTCTGTCTCATGTAGACTGTACAACCACAAACTGCCACGTTCAGCCCAGAGTTACTTTGCCTTATTTTTTTTAATCATTTCTATTTTTTTCTATTGTGTCGGCTCTGCTTTTGGAATTGTTTTTTATTTTTCGAGGATTATATGCATTGTTTTCCAGACCAGAAATGCATTTCTGACTTCACCTCTGCTGACTGCGAGCAAATCTCAGCGATGCTGAGACCCTTGTGTGGTGCCGGTGGCTGGGAAAGCTGGAGCTAAGGTGCTTCCAGCAAACGTTGTAGAAGTCACTGTCAGTCACATTTAGCACAAGTTGTACTGCAGCTTATATTTTAATGTCTTGTTTTTATAATAAACTTGTGATGGGAAACAAAAATCTGTTCTTTGCTTGTGTAGAAAGCCGTAGGCAGTAGTGTGCTGCTACTAGGTTTCATCAGATGATCCTTAGTGAGGTCAACAAGTCCCACCTCAAGTACCTGAAAGAGCTAGCCCTAAGCCCTAAGCCCCAGGACTTCTCCTGAGATATCATCTAGAGTTTGTAAAGCACTAGTCTTGAGATGGCTCTGCCTTTTAAATGTCTCTGGGCTTTTTAAAGTGGTAGATAACTGCAGGTATTCTTGGGTTTCCAGTGTGGACTACAGAAGGTTTCTGAGCTCACTTTGAAGTTACTCAAAGAAACATTTCTTTTCAGATCCCCCAGAATAGGAAATCTATGAGGTGGTTTCTTGTAAAGGAGCTAACGGTGATTTTTGTAGAGGCTCCTTGAGTTATTGGGGGAGCATCTTAATGACTTCAAGAAGTTCTTGACCTAATTTTTAAACTTCAAACAATTCTTGAAGATGAGACAAAATAATTTTATTGTTTATTGAAGGGCTCTCGGGGGGGAATCCTCATCAACCCCGGGATGATGAATCATGTCAAGATCACATAACCCTCCGGAGGCTTTTATTGTGGAAATCAGTCATAGCTGTGGTTGCAGTGATAATGTCGTGTATATATAACTGTGGGCTTTCATTTTGAAAATAACTCCTTACAGCTTTAAGGTGCTTTGAACAGGGAATGACCCTGGGTTTGTGTTTTTCATTCTATATGTACATTAAACACACACACACACACACACACGCACAGTGCTGGCTGTTCTGAAAATGTGTGCAGGTCCATTTCAAGCAGAGCTTTTTAATCAAATCCAATCATGTGTCTGAGAAAGAGACGCATCAAGAGAAAATTTTTATTCCAATCCACCAGCCTCGCTCATCCGCTGTCAGTTTGTCCATACTTGTGTCAGTTAAGCAACAGTTACCATGGTGACGGGAATCTGTTTAATTGACAGTGAAATTTCTGCCTCTCTAGAAACAGCTGGTTTAAAAACTGAGCATCCCAAGGAGTTGTTCTACGCCAGCATCCCTCTCACTCACATGCCTCCAGGACAGAATGTTCCTACATTCTGGTGATAACACGGTGATGGAGAATTGTCAAAAACAGGTTTGAAATGAGGAAAAGCGTAGCTCTGAACATTCACATTGTTGGGGATGTTTTTTTTGGGGTTATTTTGGTAACAGAACTGCAATGTTGCACAGCAAACATCCTGCTATATAGTTCTTGTACAGGAAAAAAAAGTTAATAATTTTCCCACTAAACATCCTGACTTCTGTGGGGGTTTGGTCGATGTGGCTGTTCAAACCGCATTGTGACAATCAGCGGAAACCTATTTTACAGTAATTGTGTTGCTAGGAAACAGCTTGGCTTGTGGTTTATTTCCTTTGTACTGCTGACTAGTAAACACTAGCAATGAATAAAGGTTCATTCAGGAAATAAAATAGTATTTAAAATGAGCCAATGAGCTCTGCAGTAGTGTTTAGTCAGTCTGTCTGTGCACAGATGTGATCAGATGGCTTTCTTCATTTCAAATAAGAGTGTTGGGGTGCTTTTATCTATATAGCCCAAATGTGTCTTTCTATCTGGCTTCTTCAAACAAAAGCTGGACTCTTTGGACTCGAAGCTTTTTTGTGCAGCACAAAGCACACACACACACACTTTGGTGTCACGCCACAGCTTCGGCAGTCTGACAGGTTATCGGCTTTGAGCTTTACTCCTCCTGATTGGCCAGTCTTCCCCTCAGTTTAACCATATGCAGACAGTCTCAGCCAGTCGAAAAATGTAGACACAAACAGTTCATCACCCTACACGACAAGTCAGTGTGGTGTGTAGTTTGGTCCAGGCTCTGTGGTACTCCACTATAGTCCCCTGATCCACTGTTGCCCTGTACAAACACCACTGCTGCTGCTAGATTCTTCTACTGAAACTCTGTTCAACTGAGTTTTATTTATATAGCTCCAGTTCATAACAACACTGGTCTCACTTTACATTGTTAGGGGGTGTGAGAGCACAGAGAGACCGTGACACCAAACACGACAAAACACAAACTAAAGGAGAAAGTAGATACTTAAGAGTAGAATGGGAGGCAGAGCCTTCAGCTTTCAGGCCCCTCTTCTGTGGAACCAGCTCCCAGTTTGGATTCAGGAGACAGACACCCTCTCTACTTTTAAGATTAGGCTTCAACTTTCCTTTATGATAAAGCTTATAGTTAGGGCTGGATCAGGTGACCCTGAACCCCCCCTTAGTTATGCTGCTATAGGCCTAGGCTGCTGGGGGGTTCCCATGATGCACTGAGTGCTTCTTCTTCAGTCACCTATTTTCAGTCTGTTTATACCCCACTCTGCACTTAATCCCTGTCTCTCCCCTCAGCTCCACCCCGTCATGGCCGATGGCTGCACCTCCTTTTACCTGTTCAGAGGTTCGTGGAACAATGTATAAATAAAGTGGTGTAGCATCTGTACAATAAAACATACTGTATATTTTTAATAAAATTTTGTGAGTGCTGACTCATATATGAAAAAGAGAAGTTAGTTAATTTCTTGCCGAATTATTTGCATCACAGAGAGATTGAAGATAGCAGCTCACATGTTTAGTGGCCTCATTTCAACTGCTAAGACTTCCTTTCTACTGAAATATTAAAGTTGAAGATTACAGCAGTGCCCATGAAGAGCAGGGTCATCCACGTGATGCATTAATAAGAGAACAGACAGACCTTGAACATCTACAAATGTATCTTTATTTTTATATACATATATAAAATGTTTGGCACATTTCTTACATCATATATATGTTTTTCCTCTGAACATTTTTATGGCTTGAATACTTATCATATACTACTTTACATGGATTAACTGAAACCCAGAAGGCAATCTTGGCACTTCTTCACATTCTGTGGGAATCTGCTCCGCAGCATTCCAACATCAAGCAGAATCCAGATGGGTCAAAGTCATTTTGATGTCATCCAGGTCTGTCTGTGCTGCAGCCGACGTCACCGCTCGTGTTTGGGCAGAATGTCTCCTCTGTCCACCGCTGCCATACCAGGTCTGCTAAGCTCCTTGGGAGGTAGATCCGCATAAAACTCAGCTACCACGGGGCAATGATCTGAGGCTACACCGCCCCATGACCAGTTATCCGGGATCCAGGGGTTAGTTAAGCCCTCCCGCAGCACCATGCAGTGGCCTGTCAGAGGAAAGGACAAGCAGAGGGAAAGTCAGGACATTACGTCCCAAAGGATTCATACAGCACACTAAACTTTGATCCAATAAAAGCTGCTACAGCTTATGTGAAACCAGGATCACATTCCTCATAACTAAAAAGGGTAACCATGCAACCACTTCAGTTAAAAAAATATTAAGTGACTTCTATTGATGGATGGATCTCTAAATAAAACTGCTGATTTGGCCTTGAATTGCATTTGCTTAAAGTGACCCTCAGTTTAGTCTTGAAGGATTTTGACCCTGTGGATGACATGCACTGGAATTCACTGCATTCTAGTGTCACCAATAGATGGCGCTTTGTTCACAGAACCTTTGACTTGTATAGATTAAAAATGTTTTGATAGCTTTCATCTGCATTTCATCTGCTGAAATATAAATACCTAAAGTGAAGTTTAGAAAATGGAAAATAAATGGATGAAACTTTACAGTCAGTTTGACAGTCAGGCATTTTGCACCAAAACTATTAAATCGAATGAATGGATATAATTTAAAAGAAAATCAAATAAAAGAACATATTTTTGCATATGAACTTCCTCACACTGTAGATATAAAAGCAGGTGTGCATGTCTGATGCTGGTAGGACATTTTTAATTGATTGATTGATTAACTGACACCACAAGTCGGGGCATAAGCTAGTCAGATAGCTGGCGAACCCCACAAGCATGACTCAGCTTCTTAATAAGGGCATCATATGGCACCCGCCCCATCCCTCAAACCTCTAACAGTGGTTTGGAAGTGAGGCTAAGTGTCCTTTCTGCAGCACAGACAACACTACTTGTTCTGGGAAAGGCTTGGGAGATGTAAGTCGACTTGGGTAAGCAGCTGGTCTTTCCAGCAGAGATCACACTGACATCACTAAGACCGGACACTGTGATGTGGTCTGCATCATTGGGAGGAGGGAATGTCAGCAGCACATGAACTCAAACGGCTCAAGTATTCTGTCAAAGCAGCTGAGCGCCGAGACTTGTGTTGGACTGTAAGCCTCCACTTGGGGCTTCGTGGGTAGTCCAGCCGTCCAGCTTATCCGTGTAGTGGGAACAACAGGGGCAAATTTGCAGAGGGCCATTTAAAAATTCTAATTTTAATCTGTGCAACTGTCCAAACACAACTGTATATGCACCTGAGTAGATCTTCTGTAGGGAGCGGCTGACCCAGATGTTGTCCAAGCAGCGGGTGCCCTGTGGCGAACAGGTGCTGATATTGGTGAACTGAGTGGATGGTACCAGGGCACAGAGTTTCTCCTTTCTCAGTATGTCCAGTTCTGAGCTCTGAGGAGAGCAGCCAAAGTCTCCCAACACTACTAGATCCTTTTCATCTGCGAACAAAGGAATGGGAAATGGGACGGGATTCTGGAATTCCATCAAACTGCATGAATCCGTGTGCAGAGTCTGACAGACTCACCTTTTAGTGTTCCCTGGATGCTGGCAGGGAGGCGCTGACACTTGGCTTCATCAGAGCTGTGGTTTCTGCCATTGGACTGCCCTGGTGAGGCAATCGCTGGCATGTGGATGTTCACCACTGTCAGCTCACACGAACCAATCTAATAGGAAAATCAGTCGTTTTGATGTTGCTTAGAATTCTATCCAACCAGTAACAGATCTCGATTGAAACGCTTCGTGTTCTGAGAAAAAAAATGAAAAGCTTACTATAAAGTGAGCCAGGTAGAGCGGAGGATGTGCATGATTCCCATTTCCATTGACAGCAGGAGACTCCAAGACTAGGGAATCCTTCAGGTCAATTCCCGATGAGCTATCCCACAAAAAGCCTGAGTAACTCACTCTCTGTGAACAGAAGTTTTATTAATGTTAGATAAAACCACTCTTTACCAAATATTTATTTAAATTATGACCAGTAATTAATACATAGTTTATTGTATGAACATGAACTTGCAAGCAAATCTTAGGAGTGTAGCTACACTTGCTAACAGGGCACAGATATCAAACTGGGCAAAAGGGTAAAACCTTATTTGTATTTTTTACCTAAATGTTGTAAAGACTAATTAAAATTAATATGAAATTAATACTAATATTTAATTTTTTAAAAAATGGCACTAAAAAAAAAACAAACTAAAATGACCTGAACACACTTTTCTGAGTGTGAGCTCAGTGTCCTCAGTCTGGTTAGCTACCAAACTGCTTAAAAGTAGATTTTACTGCAGCTGTAAACTAAAGGATAAAGGCAGCATCTCTGGAGCTCACTCGGTTTAATCTGTACAAAAACAGAACTGATCTAATGGTAGGACCGTAGGTTGTTGTGCAATGACATTGCAAAATCCTTTGCAGGCTAAGACTACCGGCAGTTGAACCCAGTGACATCACTAAATGCTGCGTTTTCACCTCTGCAGGTTTTTGCTGCAGCTGCTGTCAGTAGCTGCTTGTTTGAGGGTCTCAGTTTTGTGCAGTTAATCCACCCCTATCTGTGTGCAAAGCCTCTTTTCTAACAGCACCTATATGGCTTTACTCTGCACGGCTTGGTTTCAATCTTTTCCCTGACAACTGAACACCGTCTCAGTGTTAGCGTTAGGGTTGTTATAGCGAGGCGATATTTGTATGCGACGCAAACAAGCAGTCGCTCCTTCTGCTTCCTCTGGAATCATCATCTGCCACCAAGAACAAAAGCATCTGCAACATCTGTTAGTGTGTAGCCATTTCCCTCGTTGCCGGGTTACCAAAACAGTGTGTTTGATTCTTATGAAGGAGAACATTCTCGTGACTCAGCGGTGACGTCACTCCCTGACCATTTGCAGCACGCAGTCTGATGATGTCACATTTTCAACTCGGCTTGTTTGAAACCCCAGCTGAGTAGGTACAAGAGGAAAAGAGACTATTTGTTCTACTTCTGTAAAAAACAAAAAAACAAAAGCTCAAGAGATAGTCAGCTGTACCAGACCTTTCAAATCCTCTCACAGATGGACATTGGTAGTGTGGAAATCGTGCCCAGTGCCACAGCACAAGAAAAACTGTGTATTTTTATCTTCCACAGGTAGAAAGATTAGCAGTGTGATTACATGTGTCTCTACCCACATTACAAATATGATACATTGACCATATGGTCTGTGTCAGCAGTTTAACATGGCATTCAGCCTGTTTGCTTTCCAAACACACCTTGCTGGAGTGTCCAGTGGGTTTCTCAGATACAACACTTTTCCACAGCCCTCGCGGCCATTTCCACTTCCGTAAGCTGGCAAGCATTCCATGATTTAACTCTGCACAAAACTGCAACGGATAATAAAAGAAGAGAAAGACAGGTTAGTCTTTTATTATTTTATGAACTGAAAACACACATACAGGCTGTAATAAAGTGACTCAAAGTATCTTACAATTTCCAGCCTAACCTATTCAGTTCCATTTGATTTATATAGCACCAGATCACAACAGTTCCCTGAATGCACTTCATATTGTAAAGCAAAGAGCCAAAAATAATTATAGAGAACACCTAACAGCCATCAGCTGTGATCGGTTGGGACTGAGGGGAGAGAAACAGGACAAAAGACACGCTGTGGAAGAGAGACAGAGATTAATAATAAGTAATGATTAAATGCAGAGTGGGGTATAAACAGACTGAAAATAGGTGACTGAAGAAGAAACACTCAGTGCATCATGGGAACCCCCCAGCAGCCTAGGCCGATTGCAGCATAACTAATGGATGGTTCAGGGTCACCTGATCCAGCTCTAACTATAAGCTTTGTCAAAAAGGAAAGTTTTAAGATTAATCTTAAAAACAGAGAGGGTGTCTGTCTCCCGAATCCAAACTGGGAGCTGCTTCCACAGACGAGGGGCCTGAAAGCTGAAGGCTCTGCCTTGTTCGACAACATGTTTTAGGACCGAGTACAATAACTGAATTTTAAATCAAGAAAATTGGAGGTCATCCAGGCCTTTATGTCTTTATAGTATAAATGAGAAATCTGCAGCTTATACAGAATTAAGCTTATTTCATGATTAAATTCCAACATGACTTTGTCTGTGCTTTTGATTCATTTTTTAATCTGCCTGAAATGTGCAGTTCACGGTGAGTGATGTGATTTCAACAGAATAATTAGTCATCACAAAAATATCATGTAGCAGTCACTTCAGTTCAGTGAACTTAAGTAGCCTCTTCTCACAGAGGAAATAGACTGAGGAAAGGACGCCTCTTATGTCAACACAACTGAAGGCAGGCTGGTGTGATACTCTGGAGTTTTCAGGCCCTCAGAGTGAATCAAAGGAACCCACCTACTGCACATGCACACAAACACAGCCATTTCCTCCTCACGTGAGGCCCATTCTTAAATGACACCAATTCATTTTAAGTGACAGTCTGCCACATTTAAATACGTCTGATCCAATGTATATTGAAATCATCTTCAATAATGTCTCAAATCATATCAATAGATAAAATAAAAAACAATAAATACGATTCCTGCATAACTGTATCCTCTTCAGCTAGACACAGACACAATTTATGGGAATAGAGGCAGAAAATTCATGTAGAAGGCTGACAGAAGAGAAAGCACGTCAGTGGGAGCTACCACATGAGTCCAGGGGTAACTCATCCTCCCACCACCTCCCTCTCAGTCCAAAATACTCTGCTGCTGACCTACTTCCCTTTCCACTCAGCTCCTGTTTCTGCACCAAGGCGGGCAGCTAATACAGAAGGTGACATTAGCCATTTAAAAAGCAGTGTGGGAGCTGAACAGAAACACATAAGACTGGTCACAGTGACAACTCGGGGTTCAGCATCTTGCCGAAGCGGACTTTGTCATGCAGACTGGAGCAGCCAGGAATCGAAACACCAACCGGGCTGGAGGTAGCGCCCTACCCGCTAAGCCACATATAATCATGCCCATGGTCAGACTCTACAGGCCTCAGTTAACAGGTTAAATGTTAAAGTTCATGACAAGTATAGCTTGATTGGAAAGGTTGCCAAGAGAAAGCCTCTACTTGGGTTTGCAAAACTGCATCTGAACAAACCACAAGAGTTTAGAAACAATATTCTTTGGACAGATGAGGTCAAAGTGGAGATGTTTTGCCATAAAGCACAAAAGCATATCGGCACAAACATGTCACACCAACTGTCAAGCATGCTGCGGCCAATGATTTGGGCTTCCTGTGCAACCGTAGTTCCTGGGCACCTTGCAGTCATTTAGTCGACTATGAACTCCTCTGTAGACCAGTGTATTTCAGAGTCTAGTCCAACAGCTAAAGCCTGGCTGAAATTAGGTCCCACAAGAGGACAGAGATCCCAACTACACCAGCAAATCTACCTCAGTATGTCTGAAAAAGAAAAGGATCAAGCTACTGCATTCGAGTGTGAATGTTCGGCAAAGGCCTTCGGTGACTGGGTGAATGAGCTGTTTGAGTGCTCAATTGGGCAAGAAGGCGGTATACAAGTACCAGCCCATTTGATATAGATTACATGTTTTCTTGAGGAATAGCATGACGACATACATTCCAAAATAAAACACCTTTACAGTGTCGGTTTACTCAAAGCAACACATCAAAGTACCGGGACATTTTCGAGCGCACTCCTCAGAGTGGCAAATCTCATTAGTGATGTACATTCCACGTTA
>VOQJ01042761.1:0-15247 GCA_015052665.1 Apistogramma diplotaenia | reverse complement strand
CCCATCCAGAGCGTCTTTTATCAAAAAAAAAAAAAATACACACACACACACACACACACACACACACAAACACACACACACACACACACACACACACACACACACACACACACACACACACACACACACACATATATATACACATATTACTACGAGCTCGGCTTTGGGAAGAATATCATTGGCAAAAAGAATCTTAAACAGGTTCTCAAAGGTAAGCTACAAAGACGAACCACTTTCAGATGTGCTGTGAAGCAGCACTCATTCAGGATTCATGGACCAGTCATACTGGTCCCTTACCTTACCCTTTGACGGGATCAGCTCTGTGGCTGAAGATCTCTTCGAGACTGCTTAGCTGCTTGACCACAAACAAATACTGCACAATAACTGCATCACCTTAGGCGCATTACCTTGGAGATAGTTCTCAGTACATGAACAGTAAAGAATAATTTTCGAAAGCTGCACCAAGATTTTTTTTTTTGCAGTTCTCACAACTTCACACTTTTAAAATAGATTTGGTGTTGTGTGTGTGTGTGTTTGTGCGTGTGTGTGTGTCTGTTTCCACCCACTTGTACAGTGAGAAGATCCAAAAGCCCAAATCTGAAAGGTTTGAGGCTGAGCTGAAAAAGATGTGTCATGATTAAAGCCACACTGTCTATTATAACAGCACATAGATACTTCAAATTAAAGTTCTTAGGCTAAGACATAGTTGTATAATTTTCCAAAGCATATTGTGACAGTATGTGCAGGGGGTGGGACTATAAATGGGTACCGGTGTAAAAAAAGCATATCAGGAAGTGACGAGTGGAGAGTGTGGATTGCATCAGACCTTTTAGCTCAGACCAAGCAGCATGACTTGTATGGATTTATTAATTTTAATGTGCTAATGTCAAACCGTTATTTTGTTGTAAAACTACAAGGTTTTCTTTCATATTTTTTTCTTTCTGTTTTTGGTAAAAGTATCAAAGACCTGCCAGTAGAACTGTTTTCTCTAAATGGGGTTTTTCACTGGCTATTTTGTTATTATTTGTTTACTTCAATGTTTTGATGTTCAGTCTGACAGCATGTCATTTCAGCAATATTATTTAACAAATAAGTAAAATGATTTATATTTAAAAAACCCTCGTTTAACAACCACCATGTTTACAAAACAAACAAAAGAAATTTAAAAAAAAGTTAGAATTTAATGTGTTACCTTATACCATTTTTATTCATGGTTTTTCATCCCAACTGTTTTGAAATGCACTGCTGGCATCACATTCAAAATCTTTCTGCCATTTATAACTTGGGAGGTGGAATGAAGAGATGTCCAGTGTGGCTGTTAGGAATATGCCAGTCTGATATTTGGATCAGATTATTGGTCTGTTACCGACCAAAAAAATTCAGCAATGCAATCAGTGACAATGAGCTGATCCATGTAACCCTATCCATCCTTTTCAGTCATACGCTGTTCTCTGTTTACTTCATCAAGCAGTCGCAGCAGCCAGTGGCAGGAAGCTATCAGCAGAGGGCCAGCAGTTTCACACAGCAACATCAACAGCTTCAATTTGTATGTTTGGATATCTTTTTTTTTTTTAACTTAACTGAAAACTGTGATTGTCACAGTGAGCTGACATGAGTGAAATGATCCAATCACAGTTATGTGTTTGTTCTGTCACTCGCTTGTTTATGTTCACTCCGGTTGTGTTTGGTCGGAGACTTTAAGAAGGCAAAAGGACGTTGATTCAATGTAGCACTTCTTGATAAGCTCTTATTAAACTTATGACCATTAAGTGTTGTTGTCAACATGATTAAATACTATTTCACTTCACATGGCTCCTCTCCACAGTTGTTTGAAGAGGAAAAAGGAGAAACTACTGCAACTTTAAATGGCAGCAGTTTGCAGCCTCTCTTTGTTCAAAAATAAGACCAGTGCAAAAAAATAATAATTTCAATGTATTTATGTTTTCTTACATAGAGTACATGTAATATCGGGCCATCCCTAGTAGCTCAGTGGGCTCTAAAAACCTGCAGTTATGTTGATAGATAGCAGGAGAAAGCCAATATATTATTAATATTATGATCAATCAGTTTCCATTTTATCATCGTTCTGTGGTCGGGGATGGCCTGACTGAAGGTTGAAATAATTGCACTTGAAAGGAGGCAAATGTTCTTCATTTGAACAGCGAGCGTGTTGTTTGCTGAACCATGTAGAGATCCTGCCACCATCCAAGAACTACTACACTAATAATTGCATTCTGGCTTCATCAAGATCGCTCACGTTTGGGAACTGTTGTGACACGAGGCAGAGTTGACAAAAGAAAGCTGCAGCCTGCAGAGGGAGAAATAAGTGTGCGTAGACAGATTGTAGCTGTAGAAAGTTCATGCACCACTGGACTCAATTATAAACTACCCCAGCAAATCCTGCTTGCTGAGAAAAAGGCATGTAAATTGTGTTTACTGTAGCCTTTTTGAGTACACATTATTTAACGGTGTGCCATGTATGTAATTTTTCATTCTGTCCTTAAACCGTCACAGAAAATGTGGTTTCACAATTACCTTGGAGTTGTGTTTGCCACCATTTAATTGATTTGATAACATTCCTTGCTGGGAATGAATACTATTTACATAATTAATAAATGGTAGTCATGCACTGATCAAAACATTTCATCAGATCATGTTTTTCCATTTGCCTCTGAGAACACCTACTGTATAACTTAAACCTGTGGTGAGGAGCTGCTCAAATTACAGCAGATCCAACCTCATTTAATTTTCCATAGCAGATAATGACAAAAGCATTAACTGGGCATTTGCACAGTGACGTGCCAACTAGTGTGAATTACATCAGATTTGAAATCCACACACATGCAAATCCACTACAGTTCACTGCACTTTACTCACCAAATGATCCCGGGGTAGCTCGTCTATGGCCATTATCATGACGAAGGCTGTGTAAAAATAGATGTTTGGGGAAGCTGTTTGATGGATTTAACAGGCATTTTCACCCAGTTTACAATAATTTTAGGTTCACTCTCCTGCTCAAGCACTCATCAAGAAGATACATACAGTAGCTGCAGCCTTTGAAACATGAAATGCTGCAAAGATTGAACATTTCTTACTACTTGCTCAGCCTGCAGCCAAGAAGCTTGCAGTAAATGACCTGCTGTAACAAGGCATCTGGAGATGAAGGGAGTGTATGCCTGAAAAACAGATGAAAGGCGGGTTAATAACAATATAAGAGGAGAAAAACATGAAAGAAATGTAGAAGATGAAAAGAGGCTGGTAAATAAGGGCAGTATAGAAGGCGGAACATGGGGGCGTCTAACTAAAACTCAAATCCGGTCTGAGAGGTTCACACGAAAAGATTAGGAAATGAGTTAAAGGCAGTTTTAGGACAGATTCACATTTATTTTAAGATGCAGTGTGAATGTGGTCATCTAAAATCAGACATCTATTATTCATTTCTTACTCCTGGTGGCTGATGTTTGGGGAGTTTTTCCACCCTAACATTTGTCATGACACTTGCAGACATCTATGAAGCTGAGGTTAACAGACATCCTCCATCTGCACAAATCCAGAGGAAGTTGGTGAATGCAGCCACTTTGGCAAAAAATTAAATCCTGGTGTTCATCATATTGAACTGTTTTTGACTGCTGGATAAGAGGAATAAGGAATTCCAAGACATACTGAATGACAGATGAACATACAACACCATAAAAACTATATATAAAACTGTAATACTTTGTTATGCAGGCCACAGCTGTATGATGGCTAAGCTGCTGCAGTGTAGATTTCTGATATCCGGCACATGACTGTGTGATAACCAAGTTATTCCAGCCCACGGATTGTATCCCAGTGCTTGACTTTTGCTAGCGTATGACTTGGAGGCTTGTCATGTGGTCTTGTGCCACTGACCCAGTGTGAGTCCTTGCGATGTTAGATAAGAGCTGTGATTCACGAAGACGATTGGGCTTTTTTGACATATAAGTCGGGTCAGCTCTGCAAAATAAACTCAGATTGTAAGGATCTCAAAAATGACACCATAGATGGAGGAATTTAGACTTTCATGGCTACGTTGTTTGTTGGTTGAGATAAGTCAATCATCTGTTTTTCAGACCTAAAATACAAGGGAGGACAACTTGATTTTGACATTAAGAGGCAGTGAGAAAAATTTAAGGTAAATAGCAGTCCCCTCTGCATCACCTGGATTAAACAGAGTAACACCTGCTAAAAGCTAAAAGCAGATTAAAAGCAGGAAAGTGCAGCTGTATTTATTAAGCCTTTTCTTTTTTTCAAGTTTATTTGATTATTGGTAATCTCTTAATTTGTGCAATAACATTATATAACAGCACAAAATACAACAAATAGACAGTAAAAATATGCATTAGGTGTGGTCCATTGAGCTGTTTGGGGTTACTGCTTTGGGTTTGGGGACCTTTTCTGTTTTGGATTAAAGCAGCTTTGTAGTTTAGGCACCAGGCTAAGAGCCTTTTGTTTTGTTGTTTTGTTTACCCCTTTAAATCATTAATTGATCAGCTTTACAGTATTCCCTGCTGAGAGAACTATGTGAATCTGTTATTGTTTGCATTATCTACTCAAAGATATTAGAAAAATTAGATATTAGAAAAAAAATCTAGGTGCTTTCTAAAGAGCTGTAATGCTGTGTGCACTGAAGGTACTGTCAACCACGAATCTCTATCGTCTCACTGCGTCTTATTACTATGTACTGTCCTGACAACTTCGAGCAATAGCAACTGCATTTCTCTCACAACTTTGCAAAATCATGTCATCAGAGCAATGTTTCACATACCATTTTTTCCTGCTTTAGTACTTACTTATTATCCATATTTCCTCAAGTCATGTGCAATCTGCCTCCTGCTTCGTTGTGAGCGAGCTACTCTTACTGTGACAACTAAAGATGTGTTAATGTGCTGCAATTAAAACAAAAGTAAAAAACAATTAGCGTCCTCGTATGCAGTCAGGCTGTGACAATCCTTAGAGTGGTAATTATTTCTTGCTGGAGACTGAACTGTGTTCTTTCACTTCTTTCAGGGTATTACTCATTAAAACAATAAAGATGGCAGACGAAAATAAAAACATGTATATAGAGGCAGAGAATATTTATATTTGACTGATAAAGTGTTGGACTTCACTAAGAAAATAAAGATGATGATTTCTGCTGACAGTAAGGTTCCTTGTTTATTCACAGCTGTAACAGTTTTTTAACCAGAATTTAATATCTAACCTTGTAAAGCTTTAAAATACCTTAGCAGTACCATTCCACTTTGTTTAAATCTCTAAACTTTTTTAATAAATAAGCCATATAATATAGAAATACACAGATTGTGTGTAATATTTAAAGCTCATTTACATAAAACTAAATCTACAGAGCACATTTAAAATAATGTTTTACCATTCAGAGTCCTCCAGTAGTAGTTGGCAATGCAGATGGCTCACAACATCAGAAATATAATCCTTTCTGCAACGCAGCATCTGTTCATCCTGTCATCTTTCTTAGAAGTGGAAAAAAAAACACTTTAAAGCTCCTTTTGGTGCAGAGAATGTGTTTAAACAATATTGAAAAGACAAAAGCCCCTACTGAGATTCTGAGAGATGGAAGTATCCCAGTTATTCAAAATCTAACCAGCTGGATTGCTTTTACAAGGTTAAATTAAGAATTTTTCAGGAAGTTAAAAAAAAAAAGGTTAAAACTGCTTATCAGAACAGTTACAGATGTGCTATAAATTAAAGAAATGTGAATCTTTGACCTGAGCAACCTTTTAGTTTTGTTATCATTTATTTATTTATTTTGCTGGTTGGTATGATTTGGTGACATGTACTGCAAATTAGTACAATTGTTATAACCGATTACCTTTATCCACCAATCTAATCCTCCTTTACCCTTTATTCTAATGGGAGTGGTATCTTCCAGGATGGGGGTGACCCCATCCACAGGATGTGAGGGTTCAGAGGACTCATGCTATGGTCTTCAGCTGATCTCAATCTGCTGAACACCTGAGGGACATTTTACATTAATGCAGGCAACATTCGTCACCATAATAATAAAAATAAATAAATTAAATAATCATAATAATAATCATGGAACACTTTAATCACAGTGCAGCATAAAGTCACTTAAAGATCTGGGACATTGAAGTTGTCAGTAGCAGAGGGGGTTGTCAATCAGTTTCAGCTGCTCAATAATATTAGCAACACTGGTTAGGGTCAGTGTCACTAGTAGTAGCATGAGACAACACCTGAACCCTACAGAGGTTGCACGGGTAGTCCAACTCCTCAAGGATGGCACATCAATACGTGCTATTGCCAAGACGTTTGTCTCCCAGCAGATACTTGTCCTTAACCCATCCGCAGGACCAGTATCTGCTCCCCTGTACAAGGAGGAACAGGGTGAGCACTGTCAGCATAACCTGAGGTAGGTATTAGGTATCAGGGTGAAATCCTTGGACTCAGTGTTAGAACCTATGCTGGTGTGTGTGTGTGGTGGGGGAGGGGGGAGAGGGGGTCCTGGGTTCCACCTGGTACACAACAATGCCCAACCTCACATGGCGAGAGGATGCAGATAGTTCCTGGAGAATGAAGGTATGTGCAGGAGCTCAGTGATGCCCTGGTCCTGATCTGGGAGGAGGTCCCAGAAGATAGTGCCTTGAGGCAACTGTTAATGTGATTTGGCACTACAGTATATAAATACAATGGAATTGAACTCAAGTGATACAATCTGCTGTCTTCATAGGAGCGTGCTTCGATATTGTCAGGCATGCGTACCAGCATGTGGGGGCCATACAAACTGCTGAGAGCCATTTTGAGTTGCAGCAAAGACATTTTGTCAAAATGGACTAGGCTGCAGTTTTTTTTCAATTTGATTTTCGGGTTGTCTTTAAATTCAGCCCTCTGTATGTTGACAAATTGCATTTACATCAAACAATGTTGCATCCTTTCATTCCTAACGCAACACCCATTCTATATCAGTATCCATATCCATTGAGATCTGACATGTTTCAACGTGTTCCTTTAATTTTATTTTGACAGCATATTTTGGAAGAACTTTGGAGACTTGGAGAATTGAAAAACTTTGTACTAACAGCACATTGTGGTTCAACACCTTACTGAGACACTATTTGTATTTACCATGTTAAATTTGCTACCTGTCTCTGCAACTAGTTTACTACATCATTACAAATTTACTAACTAACACTGCTGACATACTAACTTTTGTCATGTATATTTAATTTAAATGTACAAAATAGTTGTTTGCTACTAAGTGTCTTTGCTGATTTTAAAAAATAATAATACAGATTCACACTTTCTCTGCGTAGACGTGTTATGGTATGAAAATGAAAAGTTCTGTTTCATGGTGGGATCACCAAAAACAAAACAATAATAAAGGAAAACTACATATTAAGGCCATAATGAATCGAGGCTTCATCATGCCAGATACAATGCATATTTTGACCAATCAAGGGGCATTAGCAGTCTAAGCAATGCCTAACACAATGAGGGACTGAAGGCCGCCACAAAGTAGCTGATTGCATTATAGGTTTACTATGCAGCTGGCAGCTGTTTCCTGACAATATGATGATGGAAAACTCTTGCTGCTCCACTTCAAAATAGTCAATTAACGGAAATGAAATTGTGTGATGTCTGTTGCAACACAGATGCTGAAGGCAAAGATGAAAAACTAGGACTGCTGAATGATTCGCTTACTGGTTTTCTCCCACTACATCTTTTGGTTTTCACGGACTCTGGTAGTAAAGGTTCCATGCATACACTGACTTTAATTTCGGCACATAATGCATGACTATACTTTGGGCATGATTGTGGTTAAAAGCTATTGGTAATGAATTAATAATTAATTGCTGCTATTTCTATTTCTTTGTTTTACTGTTATTACATGTGTTTCTCTTCTGTGTGTGTGTGTGTGTGTGTGTGTGTGTGTGTGTGTGTGTGTGTGTGTTTATACAAAGGCTCTCAACACATTTTAATGTGCACTACATTGGTGATACATGTTAAGCAAAACAATGATCACATTTGTATTACTGTAGGCATTATTTTACATGTATGTAATGTCTGTGTTAGAAACTGTTAGAAACCCTGTAATAAGGAGATACTATCATAAAAATAATCTCACTTGTCACGGCTGATTCTCAGACAGCTGTGCCCATTCACAGTTTGTAGATATGATTTATCAGAATAAATATAGTGATTAATGTAGAAATGTGCCCTGCCTGCCTGTCTGACTTATATTTTATGTAGTTTGAAACATCCATTAGATGTCTTTAGCAGACACATGCTCTCACTCACAGACAAATGCTTGGACCTTGTCTACCTTCATATAAAGCAGGAAGTGAAACAGGTCTAATTGGCTGTATTAACTTGCTTCCATGTTTTCATGGTCACTGTAGCAACATGTATTCCGTGAAGGACAGACAGAGGAGCATTGTTAATAGAGAGAGGTACACGATTAGAGGGACAAATGGGTCTCTGTTATTAAAAAGTCAGTTTTAATGTAAAAATGAAGAAAGAAAGAAAGAAAGAAAGAAAGAAAGAAAGAAAGAAAGAAAGAAAGAAAAATCCCACCTTTCTCTCTTTCTTTCTTTTTACAGCACCATCCTACACAACATATGAAAAGAGTGCACTGTCACACCTATTATTTCCTACCTTTGATGAAACCAAAGGATATGCATTTTAGCAAAATCCGATTCAATACTCATGTTACAAGCATGCCCAAACATTCTGCAATCAGGCATAACTTCAATGCTGCTACAAATTAAATCTCTTCAAAGGTTTCTTAGAGATTAAAAAGTGCCTGGAATCTCTGTGTTTATGTAAAAGCTTAACCTGAATTAGACTAAAACCTGAGTAATGACCAAAAACCCATTCCCCTTGTCATTTTTTTTTGTCATATTTATGTTGGTCTGAAGTGATTTTAGATTTTGCTCCATTAAACTAATTGGTCACTAAAACAGAGAGGGCTTGTGTCTGCCAAAGGCCCTGTGGATCCCAAGGGCTCTCTTGAGCAGCACAGTTGACATCAAATGCTGCTCAGTGGGTCTGGGGCTCCATCTGTGCCAACTTCTCCCACTGGGTACCTTGTACCCAAACAATCCTCCTCAGCCCCACCCCATCCTCAACCCCACTGCTGGAGTGCTATACATCTGCTTCCCCCATGACAGCCTGTTACACCAAAGAAGCACATGATGGTGTGCTCAAAAATGCTAACACAGATGCATAACTAAACATACAACAAATGCAGTCTGTAGACTAATTTTCAGGATGATTTATATGTTGCACATTGTAAAGACACGGCCTTTAATACTGTGGTTAATTACAGATGGTACTGTGGTACATTGCACACTGATACATACAGTATGGATTAACCTTTGGACACTTAAAACAGAGACATACAATCATAAATGTCATTTTGGCAGTAACTGTTAGATATAATTATATTTATCCAGCATTGCATCCTGCTTGCCTGCAGAGGGCAACTGGGCAGTGGGGCTGGGTTGCATTGTCTTTTGTCCTGTCTCTCTCCTCAGCCCCAACCAGTCGCAGCAGATGACTGCCCCTCCCTGAGCCTGGTTCTGCTGGAGGTTTCTTCCTGTTAAAAGGGAGTTTTTCCTTCCCACTGTCGCCAAGTGCTTGCTCATAGGGGGTCGTTTTGACTGTTGGGTTTTCTCTGTAATTATTGTAAGATCTACCTTACAATAAAAAGCGCCTTGAGGCGACTGTTTGTTGTGATTTGGTGCTGTATAAATAAAATTGAATTGAATTGAATTGAATTGCAGGGCGCATTTGTTGGATTAGTTGTATTGAGTTTATAGGCTGTGTGTTCAGCAACTTGTAGGGTCAAGGTCACATGTTTTGGTTATAACACACATAGACTGCCGTGTTGAGTGTTTTAATACTGGGTGGGTGTGTTTTGAACATTTTTGGGAGGGTGTCCAGAAGATGGACTTGAAATATGGGAAAAACCAGGATTTCGTCAAGCGTGGGACATTAATTTCTTGGAGACTAAAGCTGCCATTAAGAAAATCACTGCTCTCAACCCAAACCCGAGCTTATCCTTTACGTTAAAGTTTGCATGATGAGCTTTATTAAATAATATTATGAGGACCTGCTTTTTGTCTCTTAAGGGGAGTTGAGTCCCTACAGTATCACTTTATAAACAGAATATTGTCCCCATAACATTAGTCATACAAGTACACACACACACACATCATCTTGCAAACACACACATGCAGCCTGTAAAATTTGGCAACTGTACCTCTGGAGCCTCTGATTAAATTTGGCACAAATGTGCTGACTCCTTTGGAGTTAATTGGTATTTCCCAATCTTATTATATCTGCCTCCAGTCTGTTTCTCATACTTTAAAATACTTTATAACTGAAACCTGCATTTGGTTTACAATTTGAGTTTACATTTTAAATGTGCAGCTTTGTGACAATTTCAATTTTTTAAACAAGTGAGTCATCTCCTACTGAGACGCCACAGTAGCGTTTGCCAATTAAGCGAGATGTTTAAATAAGGCCTTACATAAGAGGCAGTCCTAAGTGGCAGCGAGGAAAGACTGACAGAGAGCGAGGAAAAGACTACCACAGAATACCTTGTTAAGCAGAGATGGTGGTCTTGTTTCAGTTGATGTGATGTCACAGTCCCACCATGGTTGTGTGCATTCTGTCCTTTCATCTTCTTGATATCTTCTCGGAGCCAGTTCCTACTGTCAGCTCTGAATTCTGTCTGTACCTGATTTAGAATCAGGAACTATTAATTTCAAGATCATCTAATTTTCCATCCCTACCCCTTGATATTTTTAGCTCAGTAACAGACCTGTTCTATTTTGGCATCTGCAATTTAACCACAGACCTCAAATCCACATGTCGACGGTTTTACTTAACTGGAGAAACCTGGAGTGTCCGAGTGCAAGGGAGCACATCAGGTCAGAAGCTGCATGAGCATTTATTTATTTATTTTTTACATTGACAGCAAATTCCTCCCCGAGGGTCAGATTGTCAATGCAGAGTTATGTAGCCACATCCAGAGGTATTTCAGGGAGAACAGTCGCCACAAATGACCTGAACTGTGACGTTTCCAGTGGTGCACGTCCAACATAACAGTCACTCACCAGCCACCCCACTTGCCAGAGTTGCTGATTTTATCCTTTTCCCCCAAATGAAATCGAAGTTGAAGACTTGCTATTTTGACAAGGTAGGGGAGATGGTGCTCGCAGATGTGCAGAGAAGAGATTTTTGGGAAGAATTTAAAAACAGCAGAAGAGCTGGACGCACTGGAGAGGTGGACAAGGAATGCATCTAGATGGGGACAGTGACCAAATCTAAATGACACATGGTTCTTGCTTTTTATCAGCAGAGTCCCAGAACTTTTTGATTGCACCACATAAATTGTTTTGTTGAGCATGGTGATCCTAATACGGGTGAATATTTTTCAATATTTCAAACCCTCTTCAGATTTGATCAAAGAATTGCCAAATCTGACTGACAGCAGACAGTTAAATCTCTTCCTTGTCATCTGGACGGCAAGAACTTTTAATGTTGACATCAGTCATCATTAGTTACTTCAAAGGTTGGTGTTGTCTCAAGACATTTCGTCATGTGGGACAGCACCTGGGATTCAAAGCCTTCTTTCAAAGACCGATTTTATATGACTGGAACTGATCCTGACAGGACTCCACGCAAAATATTATGAAACTCCCCTACTTCCGATGAGTGAGATATTAGGACAATATCAGGTGAAACAGTCATTATAGGACATATGCCATCATTTCCAGACCTAGGGAGCAGAAAATAATTCTCATAGACCCTCTCTTTGGCACAGTGAAGGATCATCAAGGCAGCTGGGAAACTCTGACAGCTGGGAACCTCCTCAGTCTCCAGCAGACCCCAGATGTCTCTTCCCAATCCTCTCTTGCTCTTCTTGTCTCTTTTCTCATTCACCATCTCTGTCTCTGTCCCAAGTGCGGAAAAAAAAAAAAAAACTGGCAAGGAAGCGTTCCAGTTGTAAAATGGTTGTTTTCGCCAATTACTTCTCTCCCCTACCCCCATTATCCCAGATGTAGCCAATCTTGTGTGAAGATGTTAGAATTATGCAGATGATATGAGCAAATCTGGATCGCTTTATAGTGGGGATTTGTTATTTCAGAAATGTTTTGATTCCTTGGATCATTTGGATGAAAGATAAAACAAGATTTACAATTTTATACTGTTAAATTAATGGATTATGAAAACGCAGAACAAAATACACTTGTATTTTTTTCTCAACATTGATAAAATTAGATATACGATTCTAAATGCAATGCACAAGAAATGAATGAATACAACCATGAACATAAAATATGGCACATTGTGTTTGTGTGTGTGTGTGTAGGTGTGTGTGTGTGTGTGTATAACCAGTTTGAAAGATTTGTCTTAAAATAAATAAGCTGCTAGTTTGACACAATAATACTGTATTATATCTCTCACATTTTCTATTTGTCACTGAAACCACTCTGGAAAAACAGATTTCTTTCTGAATGCTGTCTGAGCTTCGATGGCAGTTTTCCTACGGCGTCCAGAGCATGGTGCTGTGAACCAGGAGAGATGGGTAACATCTGGTTGTCAGTCTGCAGTGAGTGAGTGAGTTTACATCAAGGCCCAGGGCAACATGGTCCACATTCAGCCTTTTGTTGTTGATGCTGTTTTTTGTTTTGTGCGCCACATGGCCAGCCTCACAGTCACCCTCATTTACTGACAGTGCATATGCGCAAATCTATAAATTGTGTGTGTATAAATGTTTCACACACACAAGTGATTTTGGTATCTGACTTTGACATTTTAAACTTTAACCACGTGTAGAAACACATGAAGGCCTGCCTGTCTTAGGAATCTTATCTTATCTTATCTTATCTCCTCTCATCGTATCTTTTTTCTTACAGCTCTCACTATTTCTTCTTCTTTCTCTGGGACTGAAAAAAAGACGAAGGGAAGATGAGGTGGTGGTGAGTGGAGCGCATAATAACGATTAAATATAACACTAAATAAATAAACACTGTTAGCCTGTAATGTAACCCCCAACAGCATCATATCATTTCTGTTTATGTCAACTTTTAAAATGAGTTAACTAGCAGAGCAGCCTGTTGCTCTGCTGGCTGTCATGTGACAAGAGTCAAAAACACACTGGGGAGTCAGAATCAGGACGTGCTAGTTTGGCTTGAAGGCTGAAAGAAGATAGTAGCTACTAGTTACTCTAACACTTTATAAGCAGTCAGCTCGGTTTTGGGCGCTGGTGCTGAAATAATCATGGTCTCAGCTGTTGCTAGAGCAGTTTAGCTGTTGTTTGTCTGATGCCATAACAGCAACTTCCTTGTTTGTGTTCTGTATGATAAATATAATTAATCACTTGGCCCATCGATATGACTTCTTCTACTTGTACCCTATTTTTACATGACGCTGCACTGAAGGAACAGTCAGATGTGATGTGATTGCACTGGAAAGGTAATCTATGAAAAAGCCTGGTGTCAGACAGGCCATGGTGGGGAGCCGTCTGGCTGTGTAGGCAGTGGGAGGCTATTCAAAATGGAGGAAATTAGATCACTTTTATAAAGTAAATAAAGCTTTGTTCATAAAATCTTCCTTAGGTCTTATTTCTTACCTAGACACAGAGTAGTATTTTGTTCAACCTATAAATGATTCTTTCACATTTGCATTTTCTCACTTTGATTTTTCATAAATGTAGGGCGAAAAGATGAATGATTACTCTATTGGGCTCAACTAAACTTCACATTCTTTTACTCTTAAGAAAATAATATAAATCATAAAAGAACCCTGAAGCAAATGTGTGTGGAACAGGCATATGAGAAAGAAAAAAGACACCAAGGTTCCCAACATAGCCAGGTGATCTTCTTGTCTGTTTTGGGGTCTCTTCCCAGTAGAACATGGCCAAACAGCTCGCCTAGGAGGTGCCCAGACAACAACAGATCCCTGGACCACTGGCTCCTTTTGATGTGAAGGAGTAGTCCCTCACAAATGTCAAGTCCCTCACTTTATCTCTAAAGCTGAGCCCAGACACCCTATAGTGGAAGCTGATTTCTGCTTATATCTGCAGTCTTATTCTTTCAGTCACTACCTAAAGGTTGTGATCATAGGTCAGGGTGGGAACATAAATCAACAGCCTATCTTCACCACAACACACCGTGTGTGTATCACTGCCAGTAACTAATCCATCTGTCAATCTCCTTCTAAACTCAACTGTTTCACCCTTCTTTTTTTCAGTGAAGCCAGCAGAACCATATCATCATCTCCACCAAAGAGATCCTGAGACCAGCAAACCTGACGAGCCTGTCCTCAGAGTGAAAACATAAGCATTGGTCATTTCAGAAATCAGAAATTATGACCAATATTTATGTTGTTGAAGGTAAAAAAAAGCGACGTTTAGCGGTTGTGGATGAAAGTGCGTGTAAATAACGTGTTCAGTTTTGTCTGGCAGACCGTAGAAAAAGACGGAAATATCTACCCCTGACCCTGACACTTACCCCGAACTCTAACCACAGAGAAACTGACATTTCAATGTAGTGGAATAAGGCCACGAAGACCCACTTCCGGACAGTAGGCGCGGCCATTTGGAAACGTAAATATAGGTCGTATTTCAGCCCTGTATAAACAACGGATGCGTACGTTTTGATTACGATGAAGGCTTACATTTTGTTTGACACACCTCCACCCCTTGGTTGTACCTAGAATTCCTATTCAAGAAAATTATGAACAGAATCGATGACAAAGGGCAATCCTGGAGGAGTCCAACAAGGAATCTGACTTATTGTAGGCAAAGCAAACTAAGTTCTTGCTAGAGGGACCGGATATCCTGCAACAACAGGCCCGAGACTTCATCCCCCCACTGTCTAATAGAGGAATGCTGTCTAATACATTCTCCAAGCCCACAAAACACAGATTTGTTGGGGAAACACCCATGCACCTTCAGTAAGACATAGTCTGGCCTAGTATACAAAATCTTAAGACCAGTTAAAAAATTGCAAGAATTTGCATTTTGCACTATTGGATCTTAAGAAGGTTCTAAGTAGAGCTTCACAATGTTAAAGGAATAAATCAGTGCAAAAGACAAGAACTTTTGAGCAGGGAATTTTCTGAAAACTGCGTTTACACTCAAACATGATTTTTTTTCAGCTGATCAAAAGTTTAAGACCATAGTCTTTAAAAGCCAAAAGCTGTGCAAAAATCTGGATCCTCTACCCAAATTAAG
>VOQJ01042760.1:0-11527 GCA_015052665.1 Apistogramma diplotaenia | reverse complement strand
GCATGTATAGTGTAAATAAAATTGGTCCTAGCACAGAACCTTGTCAAACTCCATAATTAACGTTATTGTGTGAAGAAGACTCCCCATTTACATGAACAAATTGGAGTCTGTTAAATAAATATGATTCAAGCCACTGCAGGGCAGTACCTTTAATACCTATAGCATGCTCTAATCTCTGTAATAAAATGTTATGGTCAACAGTATCAAAGGCTGCACTGAGGTCCAACAGGACAAGCACAGAGATGAGTCCACTATCAGAGGCCATGAGAAGATCATTTGTAACCTTCACTAATGCTGTTTCTGTACTGTGATGAATTCTGAAACCTGACTGAAACTCTTCAAATAAATTATTCCTCTGCAGATGATCAGTTAGTTGTTTTACAACGACTCTTTCAAGGATTTTTGAGAGAAAGGGAAGTTTGAAGATTGGCCTATAATTAGCTAAGACAGCTGGGTCAAGTTATGGCTTTTTAAGTAGCGGTTTAATTACCGCCACCTTGAAGGCCTGTGGTGCATAGCCAACTAATAAAGACAAATTGGTCACATTTAAAACTGAAGCATCAATAAATGGAAGGACTTCTCTAAGCAGTCTAGTAGAAATAGGATCTAATAAACACGTTGACGGTTTGGAGGAAGTGACTATTGAAGTTAACTCTAAAAGATCAATTTGAGCGAGAGAGTCTAAAAAAATCTTTGAAATGGTTGTGAATAATTTTTTCTATGATGTCTAAAATTTTGTTTGTGAAGAAATCCATTACTAGTTAAAGTGAAAGGAATACTTGGCTCAACAGAGCGGACACTATGCCAGTGATTGCCCAGGCAGTGATGTCACTAGATGAATCATGAGAGTGACTCTGTCCACCAAACTCACAAATTCTGAATCCCAGCAATGAGGGAAATGGCAACACACTAACCGACACAGACATTTTTGTTCTTTGTTAGGGTCCTAGATGAGGTGACCATTTGTGTTTGTGTTGCACACAAATGATGCCACTGGGCTTTCAGGGCACTTTCCTGAGGTGGTACTCAATTGTAATGGAAAACCAAGTAGAGTTGAGAAAAGTTGGCCAGGTAGGTACTAGTGGTTCTAGTCTGAGGCAAACATCTTGTCTCAGAGTGAAAAAAGTAATTCATGCATTTATCACTTCGAGGCTGGACCATTGTAATTCATTATTATCAGGCTGTGCTAAAAGCTCCCTGAAAAGTCTTCAGCTGATCCAAAATGCTGCAGCTAGAGTGCTGACAGGGACTAGAAAGAGAGAGCATATTTCTCCCATATTGGCTTCTCTTCATTGGCTCCCTGTTAAATCTAGAATGTAATTAAAAATCCTTCTTCACACATATAAGGTCTTGAATAATCAGGCCCCATCTTATCTTATAGACCTCATACAGTAGTACCATATTACCCCAGTAGAGTACTTTGCTCTCAGACTGCTGGCTTACTCATGGGTGGTAGGGCATTTAAAAGTAGAATGGGAGGCAGAGCCTTCAGCTTTCAGGCTCCTCTTTTGTGGAACCAGCTTGCAGTTTGGATTCAGGAGACAGACACCCTCTCTATATAGATCCTCTTATAGATCAGGTGCCTCTATACCCTTTCACCTGCAATATCAGGTGACCAAGACTAATGTCTCCAACAATGTGGGGGCAACTAATGGATAGTTACTAAGCCCCAATTGTAATGACTTCTTTTGGACAAAAACCAGGCAGGGTGTGTTTCAGATTACCAGTATGTTCTCTTCGGGAATATATTTCTTGCTCCCATTCTTTGGAGCAGGAAGGATATCCCATACTGCTTAAAGTGCATAAACAAAATGCAAAATCCTTACTGACCTTAGTATAAAAAAGCCAGTACTGCGCTTTCAATCTTATTCTCAGACTCGTTTTGAAGGTATTTGCATGCAAGTTGCAAGGTTGTGCTTCACAGGATGAAGTGCGCAGCCTTTTGGGATGAAAGTGGTTAATCTGCTCAGCTCTGATTAATGCCAAGCCATACAACATCTATTTATAGAATTTCCCACCTAATCCAAACCATGTCATATCTGTGACACCATTGTTCCCAGCAGAGCCAGACCCTTTAGTCACAAAGTCACCCAAAAAAAAAATCTTCTCAGTGAGCTTTTTCCACCTTCTGTGTCTGCCTGTGTGTACTGGCTTATGAACAGAAGGGCTCTGGTGTGCACTGGGGTGGCTTACACAAATAAAATATGTGAAATACTTATTATTTACAAAGTACAATTGATTAGGTCCCAAGCAATGTACTCTTGCTTGTCAGCAAGGCTAAATTTCAGTCATATTTAATATTGACTCATGAAACGATCATTTCGTCTGAGGTGGTGTTCCTTTTCAAATGGCACACATCGTCTAATGAAACTTCCCAGACACAGATTGATGTTTTATTTCATCCTTCAAGTTCATAACCCAGAAACCTGGAGCTGAAGTGAGGCAATTTAAACTATCAAGAGCCCACAAAGAAAAAAACGAAACAGTCAAGCACGCCCACTTTCAAGTACGTATCACCTCTGACACAGGGAATCAGCAGTGAAGCAGGAGCACTGTGCTTTTTGGATCTGTTTTAAAGGCAAAGCAGTTAGATTTGGACCTAATGTGTGTGTGGGGGGGGAGGGGGGTGATCAGTTTGAGTCACAAGCCATACTTGTCTTTTTTCTACATGCTATCTGAGGCCTGCAAAGTCTGAGATGTAGCTCTTGGGTGTTTTTTGTCATTTCTCTGAACATTGCACAGTTTGACCTTTAGGTGAATTGTAGTACAGTGTTAACACACACCTGAGTACTGTGCTGAATGCTACAGGTGCTCAGACTTGCTGATGGTCAATTTGTCGAGTACATTTGATTAGCATCACCTGGCTGCTACTTACCCTCCTAATTCCTATGGAAGCATTTAGGGGGTACTTGGTTTTTCACTCACTGCCATTGCAATCAGTGCTGTCCTCATACGGGCAGAGATAGATAACACCTCATTTGCATTTTAAACAAAATTTCAATGTACTTGTTAAACATAAATATTTGTTTTGTTGTAATTAAATATCTGAGAAAGATTAAAAGTGATAGAATTTAGTTAAAATGTGTCATCCTCTTCACCTTTAGTGAAGTAGTATTACAACACAGCCTACAATGACTTGTGCAGTGTTGTGTGTCCAGGTGGGAAGGACCTGACAGACATAGACGTGCATCAATATCAGAGAGCAATGCATTTATATATATATATATATATATATAACACATGTGTAACTCCTTTATCATGGTGGAAGTGAAATGCTAAGTTGTTGCAGTATCTTTTCAAATCATTTATGTTTCAGTTGTTTTCCAGTCTTTTTACAACCAGAATGATTTCTAATGGAAATAATTTGGAGCACTGAAGAGTTATCATTGGCAGAAATGCAGCTTTTAAGAGTCAATTATAGACAATTAGCAGGCAATAATTATTTTTTTTTCACTGCCAACTGACTCGATTAGGCTTGACACATTAAAGGAGTGAGAACTGACACAAGGAAAGGGAAAATGTTTGTTTGAAAAGTCCAAATGTGAGATTTGAGCTCAAACAATGAAAACACTTATAATTAAATATCAGTTATTCATCCATTTTTAGTATAAATTAAAATACAATTCAGTGAATGAAAACACTCAAAATATGTTTATGGTAGCTATGTAGCTATGAGTCTAGTACATGAAAAACATGTTTGTCATTAATCCTTTTTTATGGTGTCATATGATTAGAATTAAAAGATTTTATACTTAATAACTTATTATCTTAATTTTATTAAAGCTCTACTCATTTGTTTTGGTTTCACTTTGCTTTTAACAGGGGCTCAAACCTACATTTTATACAAATACAGTAACTACATAAGAAACAAATTACAAATTTCCCTGGGATTGAAAGCACTTGAAGTGCACTAGATATTCCTCAGATTCTCCTTCCAGGCGCATCAAATGTTGTTTTTCTGTCTGATGTTTCTGGTGTAGCAGAGACGTGCTCGACTCATCCTTTGGTTTCAGCCCACGGTGCACGAGCGGGGGCACTGTGAATGCCTGTTTTTAAGAGCGACTAAGGGTTACGTTTTAAGTGTAAAGGTGTTTTACGATTGGTATGTCGATGCCGAGCTTGCAGATGATTGGCTGCTGGTTGCCTGCTACATAAGCTGGCTGCTGCCACAGTAGATGAGTCAATCATCAAAGCAGCATCCACATGGGAAGAGACAACGGAATTCCAAGAATCTGTAGCAACTACAGGTCAAGAATCACTGGCAAATTAAAGTCAGCTATATAATTTGCTTTGATTGGTAGCCACTTTAATCCTCAATGTAATAAATGAAATACCTACTGTATAAAAGTGTCTTACTGGCAGCTACAAATTCATGATTGAATTGCTTTATATTTTTATTTTATTTTATTTTAATCAGCCACACCTGTTCGTACATTCAGGTTTTTATTTTTTTTTCCATGTAATTAACTTATTAATCAACAGTAGTTCATATACAGGTCTGGCAGCCATTTTTTTCACTTGTTTTTCTCCTTCATTTGGCAGAGGCAAACTATTCCGTTAGTTAATTTTGATTGAGAGAGTTTTTTGTCTTCAATGCAGTTCTTTATTGAACTTGCTCCCATTGTGTATTAGAATTGATTTTCGGACTTGCTGTTGACTTTTGAGGGTTCCCATGGCCTCTTAGCCTGGATGAAGCCTGAGTTCCTGAGGCAGAGGTCTTTAATTTGTTCCTGAGGTGCAGCCAAAAAGTAAAGGTGATCGAGCATTTTCTCTGAAAGCCCCAAAGCTACTGAATGGACTACTGTACCTGAAGAAATCATATGGATGCAGTCTGTGACCTGTTTAATTTACTTATGACATACTTTTGAGGGAGAGCCGTTTTTATTTATTTTTTTACTTTGTTTAAACCAGAGGTGTCAAATATAAGGTCCGGGGGCCAGAACCGGCCCCTCAAAGACTCTGATCCGGCCCGCTGGATGATGGAATCCCTGTTTTTGTCACCACTATAGAATACATTTTTTTACGATGGCTTCACAGTAAAACTAAATCTTAAAAAGGACATTTTCTGTTCCCTGATATCTATAATTAGAGAACAGTCCAGACAAAGATCTTCAAGAACTTATTCTGTAGTTTTACACATTTCTTCCAATTTAAGCTGCATTACAAAGGAGGTTTCTTTAGTCTGGCCCACTGAACACCAAAGTGAGCTGCATGTGGCCCACAGTGCAAAATGAGTTTGACACCCCTGGCTCAAACTGATCTGTTTTATCTTTTTTAACCCACAAGTCAAAAACCATTTAAATCACAATATTTTTTCTTGAACATGATTTTTCTGATGTGTCTGTTTTTTACAGGCATTTTTGTGCTTTAGTGGCCTCTTCAGATTTGGAAGATGAATGTTTTTAAAATGTCGTGTCGATGGGACACAATCACATATTGATCTATAAAAGACAAGTTGGACTGTTTGGTGCAAGCAAAGCATCATGTAACACTGTGAGATTGAGAGCAGGTTTGGGGGTCACGGTTAGAAAATTTGAATCTCCGCATGCAAAATGTGACTTTTTTTAACTGCTGGGTGTGTTTAAATGGTAAATAGACTAGTTCTTATATAGCCCTTTTCTACTCTTCTGAGCACTCAAAGCGCTTTATATAATCTGTTTACATTCACCCCACATTCATACAACCACTTCCATCTGAAGCTAAGATAAGTGCTTATAATCTAACATTCACACTCCAACACTTGTGTCGGAGAGCAACTTGGGGTTCAGTATCTTGCCCAAGGACACTTTGGCATGTAGCCCAGAGAAGCCAGGAATCGAACCACCAACTTTCTGATTAGTAGGTGACCTGATCTACCTCCTGAGCTACAGCCACCCCAAGATGTGTGGTGTTGTTCTTTTAACTTTTCAGATTTTTGAACAGGGCTGGCCTTTTACTAGGCCACCATTGTAAATAAGAATGTGTTTTTAAAACCTTACCTTGTAAATTAACATTACATTAACTCACTGCACCATCTTGTGGTACAAAATGTATTAACATGTAAGTGCAGCCTGGACCTAGTCCTACTTCAGCTGAGACCTCATCGACACGATACACAGTCATAGTAGGTATTGTTTCTTTACATTCAGCTCCTGGATTTGGCTTATTTTGGAATGTTTTAAACTATTTTCAAATAAAGGACTTTTTATAACTACCTTCACTCAAAGCACCAGAATTGTTTGGAAACTGTAGTCCCATTGATTGGACGCTTCTTAAAATGAATTAAATATGAAAACACAAAGGGACTAAGGACCTGATATCTACATTCACTGCAATCTCATCAGGTGCAACAGGATCAATTAAAGAGAAAAACAATAGGAAAAAAAATGTACTGAACATCTACACCAGTGCAAAGAAGTTGTTTGAAAAGACAAATACTCAAGCTTACTTTTGGAACAAAAATTGCACTGCAACCCAGATTTAGTGGCGTCACTCCATTCTAGTGTGCTTCACACTGATTTTGACATGAGTGATGTCACGACATGCTGTGAAATTACCAGGAAAGGTGGGAAGGAATCCACTTGCGCTCAATGAAATTACCTCTTCACCAGCATGAGGTCACCATGCCTGATCTGCTACAGCTCGAAAACAGCCTTTAGTCTTTTCATAGTAACGAGTGCATTAGTTGATGCCGGGCTGTTGTGCACTATGGCATTAGCCATGGAAGGTGACACGCAAAAAGGCTAATCTTGTCAAAGGACAATTAGAATGTGTATGATGTTTAAAACCATAGTGCTAATCAAGTAAACGTACAAGGTCATGATCTCATAAAATCCTTGAGAGAGGAGATAAGGGAATAGTCTGAGCTTTCCACGCTTCATAAAACTACCTGACTGACCTTAATACAAAGAAACTCAACCTTTATTAATAAAAATTTATAATCACTTAAAATGGGCAAGTTGTAAATGGAATTAATCTGCTCACATTGGAACTCATTTGAAGTTAAAGGGACATCTGAGGACTCGGCAGGCTTGTGCACAAACCCTGTATTCATTTTTCATTTGGATTCTAACTTTGATTTCTTTCGCTTCCCTATCATTGTCTGCTGCATGCCCTTCAGACAAGGCAGAAATGGTTTAATGTATGATTTAAAATGAAAGCGTACGGGGCCAGTTATCTGGAAACATAACTCAGTTTATTCAACATACAGCAATCAGCTCGGCGGAAAGTTGGCCATATACTGCTCTTCAATACGTAAATGCGTAAACAGTCCCGACTCACACTGAGTTGAGAAAAGATTCATTTTGCTTTCATTCCCAAATAAAAACGATCTTTTTGCTCTCATCAAAAATTGATCATTGGCAAATAGAAACAGTGTAACTCTCCTGTCCACAACGGTTTTGCTTGACAGAAATGGATGTGCTGGCTGATTTCCCCTAGCATTGAGGTTCAATACTTTGTCTTGAAGATGGATGTGGCTTTTAGAATTGTCAAACATCCTCAGGCATGCTGGATGGGCATATTTATTTATTTGTTCATCAGGATCAGGGATATAAAAAAAAACATAAATAAATAATTCAGCACACTGACGGACATCTGACTGTTTGTGAATGACTGAAGTCTCGAAGGCGGCAATGAGCACACTGTTTTCACGAGGCCCATGTTTTGAAGACATTCAGATATTCAGCATTATCAAAGGCGCTGCGGGAAGCGTCCCCCTCAATCTCAGCTCAGAATCTGATTCAGTTCACTTCTTCTGATAATAAAAGGGCAATTTCCCAGCATGTGCTTGCAACACATGCAAAAAGTTAAAAAAGTAGCACCTTGTGAGCGTTATAGCAGATTGCTAAAAATGAAGCGTATACCATACAGGTGAGCTACAGTCATGTACATTGATGGGTGACAACAGACATTCACTGCTCATTCATGCTGTTACTAAACAAGAATGGAGCCTGGCACATTGGATTGCATTTTTCCGAGTACTTTATGAGTCGGCAGTAAAGGCGGAGGAAGGTGGCGGATAAGCTAATGCTGCAATCATATGCCGATCATCCTGGCCCACCTTGGTGTAAGTGCGGTGCCTAATTTCTATTGCCCTTCTGAGGCCATTATGGCTGCTAACCCAGTAATATAATTGACTCTACGTTGGCCTGCTGGGCTTCAGGGAGTGAAGCTAGCTGCTAGCAATTTCCTGGATAGAGAGGGTGGTGGCAGTGGGTGATGGGGGTGGCTGGAGGCTCGTGGTTGTGTGTGTATACAACTGGCCGAATGAAATACCAGCACTGTCAACTTCAATTGAACCAGGCCCTTGAAACAGATTGTGTCCTCTCAGCATTGCTGTATTGCACAGCTTATATTGTAGCTGATGGCATTTTTGGCATGTGGTCGAGCAGTCTTTTAGAGGTTGTTTTCATTTCCCTCAGATTCACTGCGCTCCTCTGAGTCTTGCATATTGGCTTTCATAGAGTTACTTCTGCTGCTTCCCATTATAATGGAAGATAATGATCTTGGAAACGAACACTTTTAGCATGTTGTCTACAGCCAGTTACATGCTCTCTGCCTTTTTTTAAAATTTGGATTTCCAGGCATCTTTACCATTAGGAAATGAGAGATGGTGAGGGAAAAAAAACTGGGTTTTTTTGTTAGTTTTTTTTACTTCAAATCTAAACAAAACATGATGGAATGTGTAGGACTTCACTATCCCATGGGAGCAAGTGTCACTTAATTGGAAAGTATTGATTTTCCAAAGTCTATTTGCCACTTGCTGGCCACCAGTCAGAAGAGAGGCTCTGCATCCTGTTGGGGATTCCCCTTCATAAATCTTGATTAACCATTTCCAATTGAATGTTGTGAAAATGGGGCAAATCAGTATGATGTTGCTGATAATAATGCATTTAATCCCTGGGATGTTTGAATGTTTTTTTTTATTATTATTAGTGTAAAAACAAAACAACAAAATGTTGACTGAGGTAAAGAATCCAGTTTAGCCTTGAGACTTTTGAATTGTCAATAAAGGCAGAAGAAAAACACACAAATGTGTCAACCTTTTCCACGAGCCAGGATTGGGATTTAATCGTTTTTTCCATTGATTACCAGCCACAAGAGCACAGGTTTTCACCTTGGGAGTCTCAGGGGTTAACTCTGGATTTGTGAAAAGGGCAAGCCCTTGTCCAGTGAGGACCTGCTAGCAGACTGCACCGCAGGCAGTAGGGATAGGGGTTATTCCTTCAGCAAAAAGTCGTTTTGGAAAATTGAAAAAGAAAATGGATAATGTAAAAGAGAGGATTTTTTTTTAGAATAATATAAAGCTAAAAAAATAATATACTGCATTTCAGTGAGGAAAATCAAATTCCCATGTGCAGTTATTCATATTTGGCAGCATGACTCTCTTTTGTGGCCTCCCCAACCTTCAACGTACAAACTTGAAAACCCTAAGGCAAAAAGAGCGACTCATCAATGAGGATACATGCGAAGCCTCAGGCAAGGAGAGCAGCAGCAAGCAAGACCCTTCTGGGGTACAAACCAGAGCAGGCATCAATGACAACAAACATTGCTTTGCTTGCTCATACTGTGTCTGACTTGTGTCAGTGTAAAGGAGGAGCCGGGGCGGAGGTGGGTTGCAAAGCGGCTTATTAAAGAAGCGGAAGGACGGGCGGGGCTAAACAGCAAATTGGATGTTTAGCATGGCATCAGCTGAGCTGCCAACCAAGTTAGCCGAAGTTTCGATTAGCTGTTATCAGCTGAGGGACTGTAATGTGATACATATGTTCTTCTATACCTCTGAAAAATAGAATATCTGAAGTGCCTTCGTAAATCATGCTGAGAAAAGTCCAGTTGCCAACTTTGAGCAGGTGTGCTCAAAACATCATGCACAATTAGATGCAATTAGCAAGAAAACGGGAATCCTGCAGTGTGCAAATTGTTCATTCTTTTGTGTGGTTTTACACTTTTTTGCTCTGCACCTGCCCACGTGTTGGTGAGGATGTGCGTGGATCTATTTTTTATTTTTTTTTCCTGTTGCTATTCTGGGACCTACCTGCATTTCCATGTTCATACATGACGGTGATGGTTCTCTGGCTAAGCGGAACTGTGCGTGCACACTGGGCTGTCAGGGTAACGGTGTCATTAATTCATTTGCAGGTGCTGACCTCTCAGTTGAGGGAAGATTTTTCGACTATATTTTAGCATATATTATCACATGAAATGAGTGATGTTGGACAAACCTGACAAACTGGGTGTTGTCTTGACTGTGGAGAGTGGGGTGGTGCTCTGTGAACAGCAGAATTGTAGGAAAAATTGCAAGAGCAGTGTGTCTTTATCTTGATAGCTCTTTTTTTTTTGTCAGTAAGCAGTAGGCAGATTGAAGCGGGCTCCAGTTTTGTGGCGAGACCTCGTTCAGATGTTTATAATAACAGATATGAATGGCTTGAGTGATGACTTGCGCTGAGTGAGGGTGAGGGGTAGTGCATGAGAGTGTATGTGTGGTTTATAATATTGTGTTTGGGCATGGTATACTTCTCATTTTGGCCAAATACTGCACATGTGTTTGCTCTGATCGAGACTAACTGGGGCTCCAAACGCCTACAGTGCTGACCCCGCTGTCTTAAGGGCATCTCTCGCTTCACAGTGGCATTGCTTCATCTAAGATGTGTTTAAAAAAAAGAGGATCTAAGAAAACTCGCTATTTTAGACCCAACAGTTAAATTTATTGACTCAAATGACAATCACAGTGTAAATGACACTGTTAGGCAACATGTAAATACAGATTCATTAAATTCTGCTTTTCAGTGCAGTGCAGAGATTTACTCTCTCCATCTCTCCAGGCACCACACATTACAACTAATTTCACAATATAAAAAAAAGATAATACACCTTTCCACCAGAGGTTTAATGAACTTTCATTTGAAAAAGAAAAAAGATGTCCTTGAGCTTTATTTTTTATTTTTTTGTAATAGCTGGAGTAAAATAACATGCATTATCAGTTCACTCATTGGGCCAACAGGTGATCTTCAGTACTGCCAGCCCTACCCCAAAATATCACGAACCTTCCAAAGGCACCTTGGTGACTTAGCCCCTATTTGCATTTTAACTAGAGCTGAGTTCCTTTTCCCCAAGGAAGGCTCCTGCTTCCTGCTTTGAATGTTATCAGGCCATTAAATGGCTGTTATCAGTTGTTATCTCTCACATGATAAAGCTAAAGGGGCTTCCTTCAACTCCCAGTTAGCTTAGTAGGTCATTAACACCCCATTAAATAGTGGTTGTGCCATAGAGGAGCAGTGGTGAGCTAATATTTGCTGAAAAAGGGACAGAATTTCCAGGTGGTGAGGTTTAAAGTTATTTGGGTTCATGTCTAATGTGGGTTTATTATTATAATTTAACTTTTGTTTTTATGCATTTATTTTTAGTCATTGTTTGGTTAAATTAAGAAAAAAAATCTTTTGGCGAAATATGTCAGACGAAGCCCTTGTTGAGCTAATCTAGAGTCACTTTAATTTAGTGATGACTCATCTCAGTTTTTTCTCTTTTACTGAACTTGAAAGAAAAAAAT
>VOQJ01042759.1:0-12963 GCA_015052665.1 Apistogramma diplotaenia | reverse complement strand
TAAGAATTTTGCGCGCAGAATCACCCGCTGGCGCTCGAAACTGCTACAGCGCGCGCACAGCAGACAATCTCGCGCATGCTGGCTTCTTTGCACGCGCGGCTGCTGAGTTCTACGCACGTGGAGTGTTGAATTTACTCGCGAGTAATTAATACTTGCGGGCGCGGAATGACTTTATTTATGCGGATTATGTTTTTTCTCGCGCGTTACTTTTTTCCGAAATATAACGCCATAGTTCATGATCTGCTCCCTCTACGCGCCTGCGCAATTTCTTCCCACTGCGGGGGATCGGCGGGATGATCGGCAATGGAAGGCATTTATCGGAAATTCCGATCACATACTTTTTCACGAAAATCGGCCGATTTTGATCAGGAAGTGTGTGAAATGAATTGCTAAGAACAAATTTTTGTCAGTAATTCTGGTGATTTTCTGGGTTTATTTGGGAACAAAGTTGATTCACTTTATGGTTTCTGTCATCCTGTCAAAGATGCTCGTTACGAGGGGATAGACAGGTTTTTTTTGTTTGGGTGGATCCCACCCCCACTCTGGTATGATTCTCAAGTGATCATATCCAGGTGTTCCATAATCAAGAGGGATTTCACAGCAGCGGCATCCATCCTGGCCTGGCTGCAGCCTACCTTGTTAAATTCCCTGTCCACATCAACAAGCTTTGGACCATTTTGTGTCCTTCACCAGAAACATCAAAGGGACCTCTAAACTTGGATCAAATCATTCTAATAAACAAGTTACAATGGTTGCTACCAAATGAGTCCAGCCATTAATGGTGCAACACGGTTTCTCAATAACTGGGTGCAGGAATTCATTTCCCCAACATACTGTATGACATTCCTCAAAAAGATTTCCATCTCATTGTCATGGTGTGCACCATTGCTCGTTCGCTCGGAAGGCACAACTTAGGGGGTTTGGCACTGAAATACATTAACATTTTAGAATGCATTAGCATACCCAAAGGGACCTGCGGTAACATTGATTACAAATAACCGCCTGCATTTAGATGCTGTTCTGTCTCTGATCACATGCAATATGCCTATCACTGCATCTCGCCCTTCCTCCCACACACACATTGTCTTGGTGAGGCACTGTCACCACCTGCTGTGAAGCAGGTGCCGTGATTTGATGCTCCCTCCCGTTCCCCACACATGCCGGCACACACACGCACGCGCATGTGCATACATGTCTTCAAAGACTGAGCCGTGAAGCAGAGGTGACAGGGCTCTGGTTCCATGCCACCCTCAGCAAATGCAGCGCTAATTGCCATCCCTCACTGTTAGAGAGCAGCAGGGATCCAACATGAGGTACGCACGGACCCGGAGATAAAGTCATCTCCTGGCCGTCGAGGGAACGGGAGAACAACCGAGGGGTGTTCGCCTTGATATATAAGCTATTTGAACAAAATTCATAAGCAAAATAACCAAAGCTTTAATTCCACTGTGTGTTCGGCTTCAACTCGTGAACTCGCATTTGGCAGCAGGCCACGGGCACATGGAGAAGTTGGGGTTGTTCGTATGACAGCTGATTAGAGAGATGAGAGATTTGAGTGTGACGCCTCTAATGATCTCTTCATCTGATTGACAGGTTAGGCAGGACTCCAATTCACACGTCTCGCTCATCATAGAATGTGGTGGACACACAGCAAAGAAGGTCAGCATGTCAGAAGCACACAGACACACAAATAACCCATGCACACTGTTCCACTGGCTGTTAGAAAAAGACTATTTGCCTCCATAAATCCCTCCTGTGGCTTCCAGAATATTCTGCTATTATGTTGGCCCTAGCAGGGCTATTTCCTCCCCCAGTTAGCCTGTCATCAGGAGCATTGTACTGCATTGTCTGCGAGCGAGCCTAAATGGGACCTTTTCAGGGGTATTTTCAGGTACTTTCATGGAAGAATGGAGCGGATATTCATATCACATTTCAGTTTTTCTATTGCTGAGCAAATACAGTTTTGGACAATAACACCCCCCCCCCCACCACCACCACCAAGCGACACACACACACACGCACACACAGAGACACCAGCACTTCCTTCACTGACCCAAACGAACAAGTCAAGCACATTCCTGCTCCCAGCGATTTCCTCCATCTTTTCCCGACAGACAGGATCCCATTACAAGCGCCTGGCTTTTATCTCTCACAGAGGCAGCAGCAAACACTGTTGTACACGTTGCAAAGTCAAAGTCCTTATTATATCCATAACACATAATCAATGCCTAACCAGTTCCAAAATGATTCTTGAAAAATTAGATTGGATACTAAACTAGACCCAACTGATCAGTTCATTTTTTTCTTAAAAGAGCTGGCACGCTACAGCAAGCTCTGCTAATTGAACTCACACTGATCCATGTCGTGATTATCGGCAATTATCTGTCAATTAGCAATGTGCTGATGTCACTACGATGTGAAAGGCGAAGCAATCTGGAGCTGTTAGCATAGAAATGGTCCTTGATACCAAAATGACCTGATCTACTCTCCACCTGAGAGCATGTCCATGTGTATAACATATCTCCAGAGTAACTGCAGCAATTACAGCATGATTTTAGCTTGCCAACACTGTCTGCACTGCTCTGGAGTTTGGGGAGGAAATTCTAGGGTACATATAGCCTCCCACTCAAAACGACCTTGACGGAAACACATTTAACCCCTTCTTCAATGCCCCAATTACCACCTATTACCCCCATGAGGTGTCCCATTTCTTTGAGGCACATTTAGTCTAGAAGGAATTTTCAAATAATGTTATAGAATTTAGAGAAATGTCCCATTTGAGGTAATATATATATTTTTTTAAAAAAGAACATAAATATACCCTTGCAGTGAGAAAATTTCCAACTTAAGGAAATTTCTCAGCATGGAGGAAACCATTTATTTGCCCTTTTAAATGTTTAAAACAAACACAAAGGGACACACGAGAGATGACAAATCATCCTCGTACCCAACAAACACAGCCAATCCATCACACAACCACTCGGCTCTCAAATAAACAAAGGACGCTTACGACATCTGTCATTCCCTCCCCATGCTTTGATCCATGATATGATCGCAATGCTCATACATCCTGGACGATTCACAATCAATCTGTACAGCCAAGACAACAGTGAGAGATGGACGCTTCTTCCTTGTGCTTCACCCACCCCCCTTCCTCCTCCTTTTTTTTAAGATGCATTATCAGTCCGTCAGACCATCGATCACGCTTTTCCTTTTAGAAGCTGCTAAAGGATGTTTATCAAAGGTTCAAACAGATTCTTGAAGCACTGAATGAGCCACAAATTGAAAAAGAATGTGCACAAATGAAAGTCACTCTCAGGGCTTCTTTTAAATTTTGAGCCGTCAGTACGAAGGTGTCCTGTTCGGCCAATCGTTGACAGGCGTCTGAAAAACCTTTTACACAAGCTTGAATTTCCTCGCGCAAACATGCACACGGACACACTTTAGAGACTCGCACGGTGACCTTGTCAGGAGTTATAACCATCATGCGAAGAGAGCAATATACATCTGTGCCCCTCTGTTCCACCTTGGGTAAAGCAAGTTCACATATCAAGTGGCTTTCTTAAGTGCCAAATGAATGGTGGGTTGCTGGATTATTTGAGACACGAAAGCAATTTTTTTCCCCCCACTGCAGCCGTTTTCTTTTCAAACTTTCAACTCTAAACCTGGCTTTCTTTAGACAGAGATGAGTCATCAACAGTTACATGTTCACCAACAAACACACAGACGCGCAAACAAAAACATTTCCAATCATTTGATGAGATGGAAAAAACGACGTATAAATATGACTGTAAATCACAGCAGCCTAACACACTCACGCACTGCTTTAAAAATAAAACCTAACCTGTTTAGCGCCGTCAGAGGGAAGCAAGGCTAAAGCCTTCGTGAGGAGAACAAAAGCCTGGGATATTGTCACACTATAACACACCCCTGCTAAGCTAGCTGCTTTTGTCTAGACATCCGCTTTAGGATCGGCATTACTCAGTCAATGTTGTCATTAACTCAGGTTGAAACATGATGTATCAACCTGAAATATATAGTTGGGACAAACTCAGCAGTGTGATTCACTCTAACTTAAGTGCTCTAATGCAGAAATGATGCCCTGTTGCAGGGAAAAGTCGCATCACACAGAACAACATCACTTTTGTTCACCAAGTGCTGATTTGTGAAAAAGACAACGAAGGCGTCTGAGGGACAGAGGTAATCATGCATAAAACATAAGTACGCATGCTTTGCGTTAAGTGTAACTGCGGTATTATGTAATTCCCCAACCTGCACATTTTCCTATGCCAAACTTGAAAACATAGTGATGACACAGCTCTAGGTCTATACCTTCAATCACCATTGTGAGCACAAATGAAGAGAAACTAGTGGTCAGATATCAGCTGGTCTCTAACTCAAGGGATGAGCCAGAGTTGTGTCTACACATAATGGACAACTTAGCAAAAAAACAACTATTTTAAATTGTATTTTTGCCAAAGATGACACAGCATTTTTTGCAACAACAAGGCGGTTCCCAAAAAGCTATTATGTGAAAAGCAGGCATCTCACTGCGTGGTGGACTAAAGAACAACTGGCTGACTTAAAAACTATCCACAGCAGACAGACAGGATCTGAAAGTCATGCCTTTAAGAAACTGGAAAATGTCTATCAACACAGGACCTGAGCGATGAATCTGGCCCTTCACTCGATCCAGCTACTCTTCACTCAAGCCTCATCAGAAATGGTCCCTGTGGAAGCGGGACCATTATATTACAACTATGCTATAACCTCGCTCAATCTTTTTAAACATAAATTTAAACGTATTAAATCACATCAATCATTTTTACTGTACTGTACTGTCTCAGGAATCTGTCGCCGCGTGTCCCCCTGTCTCAGGTTTGGGCGATGGATCCAGGCAGCTAAAGTGTGCGCTTGTTTTGTTTCGCTGTTTGTTTTGTTTTGTGGCTGTTTTGACAAATGAAAACTGCTTGTGTAATTTTTTTTTCTTTTTAGAAAAATGACACCATAGTAACAAAGTGATTCAGAGAACAGGCGCAAATTACATCGGACAGTTTCTACAGTGCAAACACACACGTGCACATCGTTCACATCCTGCTTAATTAGGCCTTTACAAATTCATCATTACTGAACCTGTAAGCTCCAACGCTGATCAGGTGCTGGATTTAGGGAATTCAGCAGGATTTCTTTTTTTTTTTTGAGAGAGAATATCCAATCACTTATATGTCAAGAATGTATCTTTCCGTTTTAACCGAGCTTCCTCTAAAATCTGTGTGACATAGTTGTAAAACACCAGGAAAACCGCTCTACAATTACATTCAGCTTGGCTTAGCGGGAACGTTTATCATCTTGACATGTCATCAGCTGAGTGCAGCACGGCCGGAGTGGAAAAATGAGCACATCTGTTCATTCACGTCCACTTCCCACTTTACTTTATTTAAAAACTACCTGACTGTGTACCATATGTGTACAGTATATTCAGGCACTTCATCTCCCCGGCTCTCAGAAACGGACCGACTCCACCCAGACATCAGTGTCAATCTGCTGAGTGGGTGTCTAACAGTGTGTAAAGCTCACATCAAAGGCATGCCGCTTTAAATGCAGAAAGCAGGGAGGGGACAGACTTCTTAAGAATAAGGAATGAGGAGGAAGAGAACAATTGACGAGGGGCATGAATTTTATACCGTTCATTGAGCCCCAATACAGAAGAGGTTTGGGAGAAGAGAGCATTACTGAGTCTGCTAACCGGCTGAACCAAGCCATTCTTCATAAATGTAACTGCAACTGTAACAAGCAAGCTTGCACTAACAGCAACTACACAAACGACTCTGGCTAACACCGACAATAAATCCTCTCTACATCATTTATTAGAGAGGTTTAAAAAAAAATACAGGCAAATCACAATGCCCATAGAGATCTAAGGAAATGCATCCTCATAAAGATGACATGTAGCCATACACACACTCTAAAGGCTGCATGTGCTTAAGGGTTAACAGCCAGAACCACCAGCCTCCTCATTAGCACAAATAAGATTGTAGGCAGATACAGGCCTATCATTCGCTCCCTCTCTGCCTCTTTGTCCCTCAGTGCTTCTGTTCTCTTGCACAAATGAGTCCTAATCCGTGTCCTCTAGCTCGCCGGTTACAAAAACAATACCACACAGAGCTGTTGAAGGAGAACACAGAGGAAGGAACACGGCAACACCTCTGTGAAAAATCTGATATCCTTCAAGGGTTAAATGTGTAAGTTGAGGATGTCTGGCTGCGAAGTGAACTCGGGATGCATCACATTTAAATTAGTCCCTTAGATCCAAGGAAGGTCAACAACATGGACTGGAATTAACTCGGCAAATTGGCTATCAAACCAAACAGAAACATGACAGCTGAGGAAAATCTCACTAATAAATGAAGAAATCTCAAAAATGTGTACACGTGCATGCATCTCTGGAGCCTTCCGGGTGCATTGGTTTGGACCCAAGAAGGTATAATGCTAAAATTGTCATTTAGATGAGGTGTGATGTCATGGAGTTTGTGACCCCACAGATAATGTTGCAGTTTTCAGCCCCACAGATGAGGTCACGGCGTTTTTTCCTCACAAATGAGTTACGGTTCGTAAACAAAACGATAAAAAGAACCGTTTAATGAGCTGGTCAACAAAATTAAGAGTCAAGAATGGTGCCATTGATCAAAGACCCCAACAGTGGCGGCATGTGTCGTCTACCTTCGCGAATGGTAACATGCAGCAGACACGGCAACAACAAGCAGACATTCGCGGGCTTCTGATTGCTATCTTTTGATATATTCTCTGTGGCCAAATGAAAACAGAACTTCACAGCCAAACAAACCACCTTTGGCCTTGTTTCATTTAGGAAATGCTTCTTACACCCTGACGGTTTTCTAGTTGCAGGCCAGCCAGCCGGCCCGCTCCTGGTAGATCGAGATACTGTCCACTCATTTCCCCATTACCCTCCATGCTTCAAATCAATAGTTAATTACCTCCAGAAATGCTCTTTTCTTCTCCAGCTAGAAAAGTGGACAGCACGGGGCAGGCTGAAATTCGCCTGGCAGAGGGATTCAGTGTTATGCAGGGTGAAAACTGTCCTCCCACCACTGCTACTTATTGGCCCATCAGTGTCCCCCTTGGAAGCTGGCATTCCATTTTGCACTACGCAGGCACTTCATTTTTCTCCACCGCTATTTTCATTTCTCTTGCTAATGGGACACAAATGCAGACACACAAATATTCATGCACAATTTCTCTGACACTCTCTTGCCACGAAGCCAATGTTTAATAAGAGATTACATTTATGGTGAGGAGAAGGGCAGGCAAATAGTGAAATATGTCCACATGTCCTGAACCTGGGAGAAGAACTGGCACTTACTCATTAATAATGGGACAGGCCTCAGGCCCAGGCCCTTAGCTCTCAGTCTCTGCTCATTTCCTTTCCACACATCAAAGCTATGTGTGTCGCTGCGTATGTGTGCGCAGCGAGGCCCTCGCACATTTGTAATTGTACTTGTGTGTGTGTGCGAGTGTGCGGTGTGTGAGAGCTTGTCAGGCCCTATGAGAAACAGCCTGTAGAGGAGCCGGTTTTTATTTAATCAGAAGTGGAGCAGCTTCCACCACCAACCGTAATTTCAGCCCTATTAACGTTCTGCCTTTAATTCCTCTGAGCGCTGGAGACACAGCATCCTCTGGGCTGCTAATTCACTCTAAATGCAAAAGTCCCACAGTTTTTACTTTTCTTTTTTTTTAATTCCTGTATGGTGGCGGCTTCATATATTGTACATCTAAACTTCAGCAGCAAGGGATTTGCTGAACAAACACCGTGTGTAGTTATCAAGCGCGCACTGTTAGCTAAACTGATATTCTTATCTGTTTGATTGCAGACTTTAAAAGAAATGCTCTAAGTTTCCCACGCATTGGAAGCCACAAAAACACTGAACCACTACACGTTCTTGGCCACTCCCTTCCTAGTTGTAGCCCTTAAGCCTTAGCCTTGAGCTTAAAAGTCACATTAATTCATTCTGGGCCCGACTTAAAAATAGATCTCATTATAAGAGTCATAAATGAACCTCTTTGTTCCTACATGCCTACAACCCCAACAGTCTCGTTACCCTCTTTCTGTTCCTGCCAATGCTGTGCCTGTTACATCTTCAGGGTGATGGGCTCATATTTCACTTTCCCTATAATGCTTCATAAATGCATCTGTTTTTAAGCAAAAACGTCTGCAGGGGGAGAGGAAAGGAGGGGAACAGGGAGGAACAGCCAGTTATTCTAAGGCAGTTAAGTTTGAGAAACAACACACATCTCACACACACACACACACACACACACACAAACTGTAGGCTGTCATTCATTTTCAACAGTATCGATATCAACATGACGTCTTCGCCTACTCCAGTTGACACAAATCTTCACACTGCACCGCTTTACCTATAGCGCTTCATAAATGCAGACGGGCAGGCACACGGCCCCTCCCCTCACTGGCATCTGTCCACAACACTGAACAATTCTTTATGAGGAATTTCAAGAGGTCAGTAAAGCTCCCATTTCAACAGCATCGAAGTACGAAACAGTTATCATAAATGTTAACCTGCGCACATATTAACTATTACCAGTTACCTGATAGCCACGTTAGTCATGTGTTATCAGGGAGGCAGCAGCTAGTGGCTGTGGATAATCATACAACGTATTAAAAAAAACCCAAAAAAAACCAAGAGATGTGACACGAGGAACACGGAGGGAGGAATAAGACTAAAGCAGATTAGAACTAAGAACGAGGCTAAATAAAATTAGCTTGAAAGTCCAAAGAAGTCAAAAATCCCTGAGCAAACTAACCCAACTAACCATGACTGAGATCTAAGAGAGAAAGCCCCACATCTGTCCTGAGATACTGAAGTGACCATGACGTGATCCGATGGGAACTAGCAGTGCAGCTTAATCCTTTTACTTCCCACACTTTATGACCACAGGTTAAAGAATTGTTCTGGAAAAATTAAAGCAGGAAGTTCTGACCACAAAGTCATTAAACTCACCATCTCAGAGTATCAGTCAGTCAGTGTCTTTATCAGCTCTGCTGCAGTTTGATCACACATTCAATCAGCTCATTAAAACGTAAGGATGGCAGTTTGGGACAAAAAGACTCTGGGGTTTTCCGTATCTGTTGGCAGTAAACAACTGTCTGCGCTAGTGGTGATGGGAATGTTTGGTTTTTGTGCTTTTCAAATTTAAGTTTGGTATGATTTCAGTCAAACTGCTGCAGTTTTCCATGTCTGTTATTATAGAACAAACTCCATTCTTACTGGATGTTACTTTTTCATGGATTGAATGTTTCAGATGCTTGAAACTTTCTCTCACAGAAAGCACCAAAATGTGAACAGTATAGCAGTTTAGATCTTTAGGTCTGAAGTCGACATTACCTTTGTAATTTCCATCAAAACGTTTGAATCCAGAACTTTTCAACAATCTGCTGAACTGAAGCCTGGTTTTAATGCTTCAGACACGCCCGTCTGCATTTTCTATTGCTGTTTACTCACTAAACTGAGCCACTGTGATCAAATCTCAGCTGTCATCACTCGTTTAGGTCTTTTTTAGGTGCTGTGGATCAAACTGTGATCGATCCTTTCACGTCTACACTACTTGCGCAGACAAAGAATCGACTGTCACCCTCCCCTTCACCTTCCCACCACTGAAAGCTTTCAGTCAGAGTGGAAGAGAAGTTCCACTAGTGATCATCATCATCAGAGCCTCTGGTATCACTATCATCACCTCAGCAAATCATTTCTGTACAGTGATTCACAATAACAACACAACCATCACACTGCTCTGCACTTAAGTCTGCATTTTCCACCACGAGAGGCCCCCTGCTTCCACGATGGCCACGCCCTCTGAGAAACTGACCCCTCCCGTCAGCAGAGGATTCTGGGACTGACAACAAGACCCTCTCTGAGCCGTACAGCCTGGAGGTGAATGCAGAGAAGTCAGTGAGTCAAATTGGACAAATTGGCAGTTGTCCGTCATTGTGGTGTCAATGATAATCAAAATCAAAAATCCTTAGCTGCAGAGATTAGAGCATACAGAGCATACAGCAGAGAAAACTGAAGATATTTTTGCTAAATGATGAATACATACACTGGACATCAAACATATATGAACAATGTAGCAGCTGTTGTCGCTTCATTGTAGTTCGATTTTCACCCTTTCTGGAAAATGCTGCATTTGATTCAGATTATAGTTTCAGCTTTGTGAGATTTATAATATTTCCATGGACAAGGACATCCTAGACAGTGATTCTGACACTCACTGGGATTCAACCTCTATTCTTGTACTTAGGATACAGGCTCAGGGGGCTGGATTTGGGCTGAAACCCTCCAAGTAAATTGCTGTAGAGCCATGTGCTGTGGATCAGTGAATCAGTGTCTCATTCAACATGGACGGATATTTAAAAAATAATAAATGAAATAATAAATAAAATTATAACAGTATATTGTACCCATATATTCAGTTTTTCACTCACATTTACACAATGTCCTAACTTTGAAAAAAGGGACGCACTCTCATATTAAATTCATAAGAACAATCTAGCCGGCCAGAAGAACTTCTCAGAAAGTCAGTAACAAGCTTTTAGTACCTGGGCTGACCCTGAGCTGGTGATGAGGAGCTGGAGTGGACAAGCTTAAGGGACCATGGGATAGAGGAGAGGTGGTTGAAATGGTGCTTTAAGTATGAAGGCCTCAGGAGCAAGGATGCGTGAACACTGGGAAATAAGACTCGATAATCAATGCTTTTTCTTCTCACCTCTCAACTCAACGGTTATTGAGGAGGCTCCCCTTTCCTGCTGACTGAACAACTGTCACCCAATCTCTAGGACAGGTGATAATGGAAAGGAAAAAAGCCTCTCAGACTGAAAAAAGAATTAGAAAAAGCATTTTTCACACCACCATCCTTGAGTTGTGGGGAAGCTGGGTCACCGCGGCCAATCAATAGCCGGCATTGCCATTTTCCTCTACTAGGTGTGGCTCGGAGGGTTATCTCAAAGTTTGTGCTCTTGCTCACGTCAAGTCTAATCACCGAGCGTGTGCGCGCTTCTCTCCCTGTTGTGTGCTTACCATTTGAGAGAACTGGCTTTACCAGCAAACAGATGACTCACACAGTTTGAGGTTGAACTGTGTCACGAGCGTCACCACTTTCACTCCTGTGCTCTAATGCGTTTCGTATGTTGCTGATGCAGTGGGTCTGCTTATCCCTGAGATTGCACAGATAAGGCCGTAGCCCTCGTCCCACAGTCAGCCACCTGCTCCGATAAGGGCCAAGCACGAAGCAAGACGGGTGGAACCTAACACTGCTGATAGCATCTCCGCGGTAAATCTCTGGACTCAGAAATGCGTGGATGACACAGGAAAACAGCATCGTAAAGAACACGAAATATCCCCCAACGCAAGTCCCAAGTCAGTAATTAAAATGGAACTAGAGACACTTTCAGTATAGCGCATAGTGCTTTATTTCTCTCCCTTGATGGCACTCATTCGCACACTGAGGGGTGCACAAAAATGTGTACATGCATAAGCTCCCGACCTGCATCCACCATCTGGCCATCCCATGGCTCAGATGTCTCTGGGGTAAGGTGAACTGTGAGGGGTATTCTGTGTGTTGGTGTGTGTGTGTATATATATATATATATGTTATAGGTACGTAAGAGTGAGAAAAGGAGAGGAAAAGGAAAAGAAAACTGCTAAAATGTGGAAAATCCTTCCTCCTAATCTTCCTCGGACTGAGTGCACTGGAAGTATTGTCGTTTCACAGAAAAAAAAAATGCATATTTGCAGGTACATAAGCTGCACATTGGGGCTCATGCACATTGGGGGTCATCATAGCTGACTAAACTATGCAAGCGAACCTTAACAAGCAGTCTTTTCACTGTGGACAAAATAAAGCTCCCATTATGGGATGAGGCCATGTCTGCTGCCCCTGCCAGGTATAATGGTTTAAGAGCTATACTGACGACATGGGGACCCGAACGCACAATACACACACGGCTGTAAAAAACAAGCGAAAAATTGAATTCTACTTCAGGTGGTCCCAGGTCAGCAGTAGTGCCTGCGGCTAAAATACACACATGTGAGCACTCACACGCATAATCCTTTATGTCTTTTCAGTCCTACCCCCTCAACCCACGAGCCCAGGTTCAGCTTTAAATCCTTTGTTGTTTTTGTCTAATAATACGGAACGAGAGAGCAGAGGAAAGGAGCAATCTTGCATTAAAATCCATTAGAGACTCAACGTGATTCTTTTTACAGGCTGGTTCCTCTGCACAGCTGGCGAGTTCACAAAACTTACACACTGAGCAGTAGAAAATTCTCAACTGTGGTGTCACAAAGTACGTGTTCGGTTTTAACTGTGAGGTTTACGAGTGTGGGAAACAACAGTGAAATGTTTGCTGAATTGTCTGCACAATAAGGGGAGAGCAACAGGTCATCCAGGGTACGGAAGCCCCGCACACAGTGCTTACGTCGACAAGTGCAGGAAAGGGAACTTCAGTAATCTCTGACCTCTAATCAATCACATCAACCGTATTTTGCTACTGACCGCCACAACTATCACCTATTGATTAAGGTATTGTAATAGTTGCTTATTCGTAAATCTTCAATACGTTCTCTTGCATCATTTGAGGATGATGCATCACCGTAGTGCAGCGCAGCTACTTAGCACAGCATCCTGAGGGACTGGTTACAGCACATTACTAACATTCTCTCATCATACTCACACTGAATAGAAGTGCTGTTTTACAATGCTGTGCCATGGCTCAGGCATCTACTCTATGTTAGATCCCTGATAAAGCATGGCGTTCATTTACTTTCCTACCCTGGCTCATTTGCAGTCATCTCATTTGTAAAACATGCATACCATATCTTCTCTGAAACTCACTGACCTCTCCCCTTCCGTTTCAGAGAAGATATGGTA
>VOQJ01042758.1:12962-47009 GCA_015052665.1 Apistogramma diplotaenia | reverse complement strand
CAGTCTGAGAGCAAAGTGCTCTCCTGGGGTAATGTGGTACTATGAGGTCTTTAAGATAAGATGGGGCCTGATTATTCAAGACCTTGTATGTGAGGAGAAGAATTTTAAATTCTATTCTGGATTTAACAGGGAGCCAATGAAGAGAAGCCAATATGGGAGAAATATGCTCTCTCTTTCTAGTCCCTGTCAGCACTCTAGCTGCAGCATTTTGGATCATTTGAAGACTTTTCAGGGAGCTGTTAGGGCAGCCTGATAGTAATGAATTACAATAATCCAGCCTAGAAGTAAGTAATAAATGCATTCGAGATGATCATGAATAGTTTTTTCTCTGATAGTTAAAGTTAAAGGAATACAAGAAAGCTCTGACTCTGTCAGACAGGCTACAGTGCGTAAAGGAAACCTGTGGTTCTTCATATTTTCTTCAATTAGTGATCAATAGTAAGATGTCCAAGCTTTCGGAAGGGTTATTTTACAACAAACTCTTTTTCTAGGCTAAATGAAGATCTTCTAAATTAGCTTCTAAATTTCCAGCTCACAAACAGGTGAATAGTCATCCTCTGTGGTTTTGCTGAGTGTTATACAATCAAACCAGATTAGATCAATTGTATGTGCAAATTGACAATCAAAAGGATAAAATACTTGGTGCTTGATAATATACTTGTTCTAGGTTGATGTGTATATCATTTAATGTTGCAGCTGGAGATGATTTGAATTTCTCACATACTGCTGCTGCTTTACTTCATATATAATACTGTATAACATATTAGTGGATTTAGGCTTTAAAATTTGCTAAATATTAAGTAAGTAATGCATTAAAATAAATGGGATTGAGTTTTATGTTTGTTCAGAAAATTGCACATGTATGTAATGTAATTTCCTGCCATGTTCTGTTGTAAACTATGTGCTACATCAAATCTACTAAAGCTTTACAGATTTAAAGTCATTTGTAGAAGAAAATCGAATTTCCTGGTTTGCTTATAGTTTGGCTCCATTTAATCTTTTCTTATTGGCAGGGAGATAAGAATCATGTGGGACACCGTTTAGGAAATACGATTTTATGATTTTTTTTTTATTTTTAAAAACAGATAAAGTGTGAAATTGTAAAATCTGAAATCTTGGACTTCTGGGGAGCAGCTGAAAGAAAACAGCGTTAATTGAATTTTGTGCTGTGCTACCAGTGCTTCTACATCCCATCAACGAAGCAAAGAAGAGTCAGGTAATCATGGCTCTTTTCTTGTGGTTGCTTCTCTCTTTTTTACAGTCCCCCTTTGTACCGCTGGAGCTCTTACTTGGTGATTTCACTCCCCTTCTGTAAATGGAAAAGGTTTAAATTGAATAAATTACAGGATATGTTTTTTTCTGCCACATCTGTGATTGTTCCTCACCTTTATTCTCTATTGCATGATCTCCAAATAATATTACAAAGGCAGAGAAACTGTCGCAGAACTTTTGACATTTTGCCCCCAACTGCAGCTTTTTCTTTGTGCGTAACTGGAAACTTTTACATATGAAAGTCTCAGTCTACGTCCAGCAACCCAAGTGTGCTCTTGAAGCTTGATCTTGTGAATGTGCTTAGATTAATGCTGAAACCTCCTGCCTGCAGTAAACACTGGAAACACTGCATGTTTATTAGTCATGTCTAAGAATGGATGTATTATTTCCACACGGCCTTGAATAAAAATTTTACATGTGTCTTTGCACAGGTAGTTTATTTGATCATTTAATAACCTGCACAACAATGCAGTTAAAAGAAATCACCCACCACTATATCCACATAAAAGGCACTTACAGCCAAACACACACAAAAAGCAGATAATCACTCTAATCATTCTGTTTCAGTTTTTCTGTTGTTTTTCTGCACTTTAAACATTTAAACAGCCTCTGAAAATTAAATCTGACTTGATGCATTCAGCTGTCAAAATGTCCCAGTTTATTACAGAAAGAAGTCACTTCGTTTCATGCTTCTTATCTCGCAGCATCTGATCCTCAGTGTGTGTCAGACAGCACAGCAGACGGATCTCTCCACAGTTAGATCAGTTTGTATTCCAATTGATTTAATCTCATGATGAATGTGTCTCCAACTGTGATGATGATAAAGATAACTGCTGTAATTTAATCACCTCCATGCCCTGCAGTTTCCACGCGTAAACAAGAGCTTAATGTTTTGTTTGCTCTAATGATTAATATTGTGAAAATATTAGTAGTTTTTTTTTAAAATCAGATGTTCTTTATAGATTTGTAGTATAACTTACTTTTGTAGTAGTTAAACCTGTGTTAAAACTAGGATTTATGCATAGACTGTAGATTAAAGATGGTCATCAGGGGCTCTTTACCTTATATTAGAATTAATGTGTAATCTCACTTCTGTTTATTATGAGTTATCATCACTTCTGTTTTTATTAGTTTATATGTATATATTATACTGTTCTTTCCTCTTCCTTTAAAGGAGAGACGTGCAAATCGTAAGCCTCCAGCCTGCAATGCATAAATACACACACAGACACACAGCGACATATACATCTTAAACACTTATACACAGAAAGTCACGTACACCTTGTCATGTGTATACAAACTTGTTACCATATATGGTTAAGATGAGCCAAAATTTTTGTTTTATTGCATGTTGTAAAACCTAAAGTTTTTGTGTAACCGCGTGACTTTTATTGATCTTATTTTGAAATAAAACTGCAACAAGGAAGACCACTTCGTTTGTTCAGTGGAGGGCACTTCCGCTTGGTCCGAAAGCTGCGGTGTCCATCAGTCTTGTTTCTGTGTTATCCTTCATGTCATGTTGGTCTAGTTCCCTTTAAGTTGTATCTGGTTTCCTGTTTGATTTTGGTGACTGTTCTGTGTTGTATTGAGCTTCACTCCCCGTCTCATTATGTTATTTGTCTTCACCTCTTTCCCCTTCAGTCAGTGTATATAATGTTTTAGTCTTCTTTTGTCATTTGTCAAGTCCTCCCTTATTGCTGTATTTGTTTCCTGGATGTTTGCTTTCCATTTTTGAAGTTTGTTTATCTTTAGGACTATTCAGCATTAAATGCTCCCCCTATGTTTACTTCTGTGTCCTGCGCTCTGCATTTGGGTCCATATTACAACAATTCACCCAGCAGAAGAAACATCAGTAAAGACTTTTCTCATTATCTTATGCTCTCAGTCACTAGCTTCAAGCCTTCAAGACAACATGATTATGGTTATATTTTGAGTAATTGTGAGTGTTAGGGTATGGGTTCCTTGCGATTGATAAGTGGTACTATATGTCCTATCCACCCTTTGCACGCTATATCCTGTTTCAAAAAAGCAAGATGGCAGACATGCTCAACCTAAGCCTTCAGAACAAGAATTCAAAAACCAAGTGGTGACATCATAATGGTTATGCCCATCGTTTATGTACAGTCTATGTCTGGGGTGGACATTTTTCTTTTCTTTCTTACTGATTGTGATTATAAGGGTGATATCAATAGCATGTTTCATCCATGGGTACAGAAAACAGTACAGAAAACAGTTATTACTTAATTCAATGATGCTGAGTTAAAAAATATCAATAAAAACATTCAATCACAGTTTTATTCCAAAATGCAAATCTTTTTTTTTCTACACATGGTTTCTTTTAACTGGACAAAATGACCAACTGGCTCATATTCAAAGTAATTGTCATTATGTGGTAAGACACATTTTAGGCTTGTTTCTGGGCTACCAGTGAACGGCTTCCACTCATCTGCATCGTATTGACAACTGATTGCACCAAAATCACCTTCAGCATCAGTACAACAGACAAATGCATGGACATGGACATGGACCTGTGACACTGGTTTGTATAAAAATATGAATTGGTGCAGCATTAATATCGCCAGGAAAGCTTCACCTTCTCAGTGTCGAACAGGCCGAGAAGCGTGTTCTCATTTGCAGATAATGAACTCTAACTTTGTATGTTTAACCTTAAAGATATTACTAAATGAGGCGATACAGATTATATACTGCACCATACTGGGCAGTGAAGGTGCAGTGGTTAGCACTGTCACCTCACACAAAGAAGGTTTTTGGTTTGAATCCCATGTTGGCTGGGCTTTTCTGTGGGGAGTTTGCATGTTCTCCCTGTTCTGCCTCATGGGCTTCCTCCCAGAGACCAATATGAACAATAATTTGAAATTTCAAGTTCGGCATCTCAGAATTTTGCATCAGTGAGTTGAAATTTTGAGAAAATAACTATTCAAGTTAATGCTGCCACTCAGGAAGCTCTGTGAAGGTGGGTTATTGCCTTGTTAAACATAAGCTGAAGGCATTTGCTGTCCAACAGTTCCACATGAGCACATTGATACTGTTGTCATTCACTAGAAGACATTCAAGCCTGCAAACCTGACTCACGTTTGTTCACGTTTGCAATACACTGATGCTATCCCTACTTGATTTTGAGTGTGTATGCATCTGAGCCATGTGCTTCCAGGTAACAAGGAAACAACATCCTTCAAGGAGCTTCCTGATTGGCAGAGCTACCTGAGATACCCAACTCTGAATTTTGAGTTATTTTCTCAAAATTAAAAACAATTCAGTGGCAGTTCGCAGTCCAAAGACATGACTAGATTAAGGTGAATTCCAAATAAGGAATGGATGTTGATAGATAAAGTGCTTGAGGAATATGGAGCACCACTGTATGAATGTACTGGTTAAATCTGACTCATAGTCAAAAGGGCTCTGAGTGGTTAGTAAGACCAGAAAAGCAGCTTAACAATGTGCACAGATGCTAGCAGCAGAGGGAAAATACAGTTTGTGGCTGCATCCTGTTGGAATTTCCTGGTCAGGACAGTAAAAATTTGGAGTTTGGGTTTTACCCCGAGGACCTAATTAAGAGTTGAAGCGAAAACTCAGGCTTTCTATCTCAGATGGTTTCTTTATACCTAATTAGTGAGCTTTAGAGAATTTTGTTGGCAGATTATTTAAACTTTAGCCACTGTCTAAACTGTCTCTCTTTAATAGCAATAGAGCTTCTGCCTTCCTGTCTTTTTATTGACAGGTTGTTTTTAAAAAACAAAAATACATAAAGGAGATAAAAATCAATGCCTAGAAACCTGTCATTAAAAAGTTTCTGTCTTCCATATATTTTAATAGCATTTAATCGTTTGAGCTTCTTTCTCTTTGTGGAAAGAAAAAGTACTTTAACTAAAGATGTGTCTCATGTTCTGGGAAGCACTCTGGTAGTCTGCTGGCATTAAATACCCAATCATCAGAAAAATGAGTGGCTATCACATTGTGACCCAAAAAAACAATAACTGGATGGCAGCTGAGGTGGCCAGATGTAGACAGGTGATGCCATAGCTGCTTCACCCACCACCCGCCCTGGAGCAGGTGGTTAAAGGCAGAACAGTGACAGGCTGCTGTGGGAGACGCTGCTGTTGATGCGAGTGGACAGTGTCACTGCGGCGCACAGTGGCCTCCACCGCCTGCTGTCACATCCTGTGTTACTCAGCAGAGATGTCTTTGAAATTTTGTGAAAGTTACATGCACAAATCCATATAAGCCAAGAGGACTTTGAAATAGAAATTTCATTTGATTCAGCTTTATTATTGCTTAGATGTGGAAAAAAAGATTAACTGTAAATCACAGGGGAGCCCACAGTGTTATTTGTAATTCTATCCAGCACCAGTTGAAAAATTATACATTTTGCTGCTCTTCTTTACACTTCATCAATAAGACTGAATGCTGACAGGATGGTAGCAAATAATCCTGACCGTAATTGGATTCATGAACGTATGTACAAACAGCAGCAGCCGTCACTCAAACTTAATATTCAGCCTTCAGTTTGCGAGATGCCTCTCCTTCCATTTCTGTGTATGTTGATAAGAAAATGGCAAAGTGGTGTGCATTGATTGCCTTCTAGCTTCCCACTGATTTAATGAAACATGAGTTGTGTTTTCCTTTCTCGCTGCCTCCTTTGTTTTTCTGCTTCTTTGAGAAAAGAGTCGCAGGGAGCTGGAGATTAAATGAACAGTGGCGTATTCCCCTAGGAAGCAGAAAATGATATCTCACTGAGCCAACATTCTGCGGGCTCTGTAAAATGTTGATAACGCCGCTTTCTGTCTTTAAATTAATTTGTTTCATCACTTTAGAGCAAAATTGGTGCATGTACTGCTTTATCACACCGCGAGAGCACAATATAGCCTCTGTTATGTTACATGTTTTGAGATATGTTTACATTTTCTTTAAATCACGCTATTTATGTATTTCATTAAAGTAAAATACATATAATTTTCAACAACAAATTGCTGCTCCATGAAAGAATTCCCCACTATCATGCAGAGGAAGAGTGACACAGAGGCCTCAGGGTGTCAGTGTAGCACTGCCAACCAGTGAGCTACTGTATCAGCGTCACAGCACTTTAGTCCCAGAGTGACCCACATGCACGCTGACATATTAAATATGGAGCTGTACTTCATTAGACAGCACACAGCAGTGACTGCTCAGATAGCTGCCCGCCAACATTTAGGTGTATGTCGTATGTTTGTGTGTGATTTAATCAGAGGCTGTACTCCAGTCACTGTCACTGCTCATCAAGGCATTGCAGTTTAATGCGGGTGCTGCCTGAAGCCATTTGGTGTGCGGTAATGTGAGGAGGGGGAGTTAGTAATGAAGAGCATCAAACAGTGCTAATGTGGGCTGACTGGGAAAACTCATTTAGTCAGTGATTATAAACAAAATTGTAATCATCTACAGTAATTCTGAGTTTTCTGAACATCACTTTGTACTCGATGCATGTAAGAACAAATCGTCCTAACACGAGGCCAAGTCCGCATTTTGAAGCCTCATGACACTTCCACCCTTTTTGTGCTGCCCCCAAGTATCCTAGCAGCTAGCTAACCTAGCATCTTGTATGCTTCCACATAAGGCAACATTTTTTAAAACCTGTGCCAAATCAGGCAACTCATTGTAATCAGGGAAAACAAATATGACAGTAGTACAGACAGTATAAAAGACCTTGACATCAGCCACAGGTTCCAGCCTGTGCCATAGCATATGATTGACATAATTTTCATTCAATAACCCCTCACACTCATGGTAATCGGAGGTATTATCATCCTTTAATCCTTCAGTTTATTTTTAAAGGTATCAACTGTGTCCACAGATCTGTGGACAAGACAAGGAGTTCCACAACCTCAAAAGCACATTTACCTTTTGTCTTTAACCTGGATCCAGGTACAGCCAACAAGTACTGGTCAGCAGAACTCAGAGATTTAGACGCTATGTGTGGTTGTAGTAGCTCACTGATATATGGAGGCATCTGAGCATGGAGGACTCTGAAAGTATTGCCAAATTTTTAAAATGAACCCTCAACTTTATGGGGAGCCACTGCAAGGAAGCCAGAATAGGTCTCCATTTTTAGGAGACCTAGCGAGAAGCTTCGGAAGCAGCATTCTGGACCATTTGTAAGTGATTTGTAAGATAATTTGTTTAGGCAGAGTAATAACAAATTACAATAGTTGAAGCGAGATGAAATGAAGGCATGTGTAACCATTTCCATTTCACTTTGTGACACAAAATAAGACGAGCAGTGCTGCGCTGATGATCAAAACAAGTTTGTACACACAGCCTACGCCAACATGCTTTTCCATGTCTGATCGGAAGTAACACCCAGTTTTCCCACTATGAGAAGTCTCTGAATACTGAGAAATTTGAGTATTCAGAGACAGATAAATCACTGCCATCCAGTTCTTTATAACATGAATGCAGTCTTGAAGAACAGATGATTTCGCTGCATTCTGGGACTTGAAAGACATGTACAACTGAATATCATCTGCATAACAATGGTATGCAATGCCTTCAGAGTTATTCAGGACATGTCCAAGTGGGAGGATATATATAGAACAAACAAGGTAGGTCCCAGGATCAACTTCTGGGACTTTCTGGGGCACACCACAAGATAGGGAAGCAGAGGAGGACACAATATTAGCAGAAGCAACTGAAAAGCTCCTGTGAAAGAGAAAGGAAGAACACCAGTCAAGTGCTGACCCAAAGATACTAAGAGATATCGGTTCAAAGCTCTCCAAGACTGAGGGCTGGTGAAGGCATGGGGTGATGCTTGTTCTGATATGATTCTTAACAAAGAAAGAAAGTTTTCACATTCTTCGTTGGAGTGAACTGTTAGAGCAGGATAAATAGGTGCAACAATGATTCTGATCATTTCAGTAAAACCCTGATGTCATCACTATGACATCATCGGAGTTCATTTTTCAGCCTTCGTATTCAGAGCTACAGTGCCACACGCTGAGTCGTGTTCACTGTGACGCTGCATGTGCATGAAATGTTCCAACAGGTAAACAAACGTGAAGATAAACATTCCATACAGAAGGAAATACGTTTCAAGATGTTTTTGCAATATTTTAGGAGTTCTGCCTGGAAAATTCCTCTGGGAATTAACAATCCTGTTGACAGTTTATCAGCAATAGTTTTAAAGGTAGTAGTGTACATATTTACAGTGTCAGTCAGCACACTAGAAAGCTTTAAATTTTTTAAATTTGGGCAGCTACAGAGTTGGTTATAAGTCCCCTGAGCCAGTGTTTGTTCATATTGCATTCATTCCTTTGACTGCAGGAATCTAAGGTCATGCTCGAAAGCAGTTGATCTCATAGACCTCTGTGTCACACTTGGTCAAAATGCAAAAGCAGAAGCACAAATTTGTTTGTTTTTTTGCTTGTTTGTTTGTTTTGCAACATAAAAAATAAACAACAACAACCAAACTTACAAAAGCACAAAGCACTTAGCTGAAGAACATTTTACTTGGGCTTTAATTCTGAAGTAGTGGTCAAGAAAACATTGCATCATTTCCTGTTAGTTACAACAACTAAGTATACTGATTTCTTGTATATTGTGGACCACAGTTGAAAGATTTTTGTATTTGATCATGTGGGTTTGGGACAAAGTATCTGTCTGCTATTTCCTAAATGTCCAGTAACTAACAATTATGTACTGGCCAATTTATTAGGTGTACCTTGATAGTCCAGAGTTGGATCACCTGAAATAGTCTGGCCAATATTGACATGATGGCATCACACAGTTGCCGCAGATTAGACAGCTACACACCCATCATGCATCTCTCATTTCACCACATTTTAAAGGAGCTTGAGATCTTGTGACTGTGGAGGCCCTTTGAATGCATTGTCATGTTGTGACACGGCGCATCATCCTGCTTGAAGCAACCATCAAAAGATGGATACACTGTTGCCATGAAGGAATGGACACAGTCAGCAGCGATACTCAAGTATTGGCATTTAAATGTTGCTTAGTTGGTGTTCAGTGGCCATAAGTGTGCTAAGCAAATATCTCCCACAATTACACCAGCAGCAGCAGCAGCTAGAACTGTTTCAGGTCCACGCTTTCATGTTATTCACACCAAATTCTGATCCTATTATTCAAATGTTGTAGCAGAAAATGAGATTCATCAGATCAGCCAATGCTTTTCAAATCTGCTTTAGTGAGCCTGTTTGCACCGGAGTCTCCTTTCCCGGTTCATACCTCACAGGAGTGGCATCCACTGAGATCTTCTGCTGCTCTAGCCCACTTGCTTCAAGGTTTGAGATGTTCTCCCAGATATCTGCTTCTAATAAGTGGTTATTTCAGCTCCTATCAGCTCAAAGCAGTGTGGCCATTCTCCTCTGACCTCTGACATCAGCAGGGTATTTTTGCTCAGACCATCCTCTGTAAACCCCAGAGATGGTTGTGTGAGAAAATCCCAGTCGATCAGTAGTTTCTGCTCAGTGTGACACCGTTTTCTTTCCATTAACATATACACCCAGCAGCAACATACATAATGCATGTGTGGAGCCACCCGACTGCCATGTCTCTGATATTCTGTTGACTTTGTATGATTAGTTTTAGTCTGACCAAGAAAAAATATGGAGGAAATGTAGTTCCCTGCACGGATTTAGCATGGTTAAATGATCTCGTCTGCAGCTTTCTTTTGTTGTGTAATCTTTGCTCGTGGCTTTAAGAATGTGCTAAACGCCACTTTAGTCTCACTGCTTTTCAAGCAGCACAGCTCTCATTTGCATAGCAGCATATTTGTTGTTATATTTTCCATTATGAAAGCAGCAGTTTTCTTTAGATTAAGGGCAGTTTGTTCATTAACGTTATTTTTATTACATTTTTTTGTAGGTACATTGGTTCTCCTGTCATGAAACAAATGATGTTTATATAGAGATGGAAGACTGGATTGCTGTCACCCTCATGTCTAACATGAGGTCATGCTCTCAGGGCATCAATCAGCTCATGCTGTGATGGAAGATTTGCCATCCCCTGTAAAAAACAAGAGAGAAAGGAGGAGAGCTCTGCAGGCTGGCGAGGTCATTCCTATCTTGTGCAAGGTCACAAAAGTGCCACTGGGTAATTGAGTGAAGCTCGCCTGGTAGCCGCAGATCGGAAAAGGCGCCTCTCTTCCATCTGTCGTGGGAGCGAGGGGGAGGGGGGTGAACCAGAACTATTTCATATCTGCTGTTTTTTTTTTTCTTTTTGTGGTGAGGAACAGAATTCCCCCCCACTCGACCCCTGCATTTTGGACACTCAGCAGAAATGTACAAGGCAGTAGGAGCAGACAAAAGTGGAAGTTTATCTGCTGAGAGGAACGGTGCAAGCAGATGCAGCTGCTTTCCCTCGCTAACCCTTGTTGCCCTGCGAGGCGACAAAAGAAAGCACTCTCACAGGACTCACGGTGCCACACAGCTGCAGTAAGTGCATCAGCCAGGAAGTGAATTCATGTTATTTGCCCATTACCTGAAGGCACAGAACTGCTGATGGCAGGGCTTTCTATAGAGCCTCTCTATCCCATCAGTGCCTTGTCACAACCAATCCAGCTGCTCTTTCTGATAGCTTTCTTTCAGACCTCTCTGCATCCCCGGTGCTGGGTTTGTTTTTGAAAGGCCATCAGCTCTCGACAATGTCTCTCAGAGGTCCCACATGTCCTTGACCATGTTTGCTGTGTGCGTGAGTGTTAGCCTGCCTGTATGTGTAGGCATAAGCAATTCAGGGTGACATTGTGTGTACAGAGGTAAAGGGAAGAGGTTTTTTTCTCTCCTTTGCAGAAAAAACATCTGTCTGAACCAACCAATCCCGGCTGGTTCAGAACCACTCCATAGAAGGTGGAGAAGCAGTGCATCGCTGCAATTTACGGCAACAATCATTCAAGGTTCCTCAGAGCAGAAGATAATTACATAGATTCCACACATGCCTGCACATCCAGACGGCTGGTTTAATTTACTCTGAGCAGGGAAAGAGACTGGTGTGACCTTGATGAGGTAATTGTCTTCAGGAGAAATCAGAGGGCCGATTTCAGTTGAATCTATTGTATTCCAACAGGAGAGATACTGGATGAGTGTTATTCCAAAATAAAGACATTTTTATTTGTGTTTTGGAGATTCCAACATGAAATATGTTTTTGTACCAAGAATATGCTGGGAAATTAATAACTTGTTTTTGAGAGTTTGAGAAAAATACTGATACCACTTCTGTGTCTGTATGATAAATATGAAGCTAGGGCCAGATGGTTGGGAAGAATAATGAGAATAATTTTATTAATCCCAGAGTTAAATTCATGTGTCTGACATATCTTACCTCCTGTTTGTATGATATCAGAAGCTCTGTAAGCTTCTTTGATGTTGGCATTCAGAAGATCAAGGGTTTTATTTTCTCTGGTTGGACAGTCAACAAACTGTCAGGTGGGAGGAGAGAGAAAATGATTGAAGTCTCCTGAAACTATGAAGAGTACCTCTGAATGTTTAGTCTGTATCCTAGCAACAGTTTCAGAACTTCACATGGAACTTCAGCTGTTGCCGTGGGTGAAATGTAAAGGTGAAAGAAGAATGCAGAGGCTTATGAGCTGAGTGTGTGTGTGTGTGTGTGTGTGTAAGGCCTGAAGAGTGAGGGGATAAGAATGAGTCACAGAACTGTAACATGAGACGCTTGTTTGCCCAGCAGTGGAAAGTCCTAAAAACTCTGTTCTGTATGAGTAATGTATTGTATGCATGCCAATGATCAACTCATGACTGAAATGTATCTTTCTCATTGGTTAAAAGCCGATAGACTGTTAGTTGGTCATGATGACGAAGCACAAAATAGGAGGTGTTTTATGTTGGTATAAATGGATGAGACAGAACTGTTAGAACAGAAGTTTCCAGGAGCACCCACCAACGGGGAAGGGCGACCAGCTAGGAGGCAACGCCCAATTCCTTCTTTCTGCATCAAATTGGACTGAAAACAGCTCTAAAGGAAAGAAGCTTCTCCTGTTCGTGACTTAGGTGGAGAAATTACTTTTCTGTGCCTTGGATGGATTCCATTCTCTTGGATTTCGGGCAGGGTCTAGACTAGGACTCTTTAACAACAGCACAAGTCTATTTGAGGACTATACTTCACTAAAAGGATTTTAGACAGAATTGGACTATCCCCCACCTGTCTACAGCAACCCAGCTCATAAGAAATCCTTTTTGATTTGAATTCTAACAACTTTATGATTGATTTGATGATTTGGATTAGATTAATTTTGAGAAGACTCGCGACTCAAGAAGACAAAGACAAATAGACAGATCCAGTCCAGTGATGGCTGAGGCACCAGACGAGGGACCGTCTGAGGGGTCTAGACCAGAAGGAAAGAGCCTCTGGAAGGCACTCAAGGAGCCCGACAAGGTGGTGACAGAGGTACCCCCACCTTCACGTTCGGGCTCTCAGGAGGAGCTGCAAGAAGCACCCGCCAAGACACCAGCTAACTGTGGTCCTGAAGTGGCAACCCCATGGGCTGAGGCCTCTCCTGAGCGTCTGCGTCCGCGACTGGTAAGCGATTACACGGGTCTGCAGACTGAGAGAACTCTGGGGGTCGCCACCTTCACCTACAACAGGAGGTTGGATGAAGGGGCAGCTGACATGCCAGATCAGGAGCTGGCTGCCAAACCACAGCAGGAAGCCCATGAGGGACCGATCACTTCACCCAGCAGCGCCAGAGACCAGCCGGAGATCAGTGACAACAGTGACGACAATGGTGGTGCCAGAGAGAGAGAGAGCGAGAATGGAGAGGAGGACATGATGTCAGTACGGCAAGAAGACATCACTGACGCAGTTGAACTGAGAGTGGGGCAAAGGAAGGGGGCAAAGAAGAAAACCCCGGTTTACTCTGCCTATATCACCTCAGTAAGAATGGCCCGTGATACCGCCTTAACAATGCCTAGCAACGAGGACCGGGTCAGTGGAGCCTGGTATAAATCGGTCAATGTTCCAGAGGTGACAGAGCAGAAAATACAGGAGAGTGATCTCTCTCCAGAAGGGAAACAGCATTTGAGGGAGATCATCTCCACAGCGGATGTGGCAAAATTTAAAAATGACTGTGGCGATCTAGGAACCAAATACATCCATACCATAGAAGGAGGAGTACATCCACCAGTTCGACAGTACCCACTGAACCCGGGTGCAGTAGAAGAAATGGACCTCATAGTCAAGGAGTTAGTGGCTTTGGGGGTGATTCGTCAAGAGCCAAATCCGATCACCAATAGCCCAATAAAGGCGGTGAAGAAGCCGGAGTCCTCGGGAGGAGGCTGGCAACCGGTGATGAACTTTAAGGCTCTGAATAGAAGAACTGTTTCCAACAGAGCAAGCTTAATCAACCCTCAAGGGACTCTGAGAACCCTGAGGTTGAAACCCTTTAAATCATGCATAAATTTGGCGAATGGATTTTTCTCTCTCCGACTGGCTCGAGGGTCACAGGGGAAAACAGCCTTCACCCATAAGGGAAGATCCTATGTTTGGGAGAGGCTTCCACAGGGATACAAGAACTCTCCTAATGTTTTTCAAGCAGCAGTTATGGATATACTTGATGGAATGGACGCTACTATTTATATAGCTGATGTGTTCATTGCTGATGATACGGAGGAGCGGCACTTGGACAGGCTACAAAAGATAGTAGAACGACTCACAGCTGCAGGTCTCAAGCTGAACTTGAAAAAGTGTCAGTTTGGGAGGAGACAAGTGGATTACCTGGGGTTCCAGGTGTCTGATGACTTGGGCCTGTCGGATGAATACAGGAAAAAGATTGAGCAAATAGAACCTCCATCGTCGCTACATGACCTACAGAAAATACTAGGACTGTGCAACTATGTGAGAGATCACGTTCCAGGATATCAGAGGTATGCTAAACCACTATATGCCAAGTTGAGAAAACCAGGAGAAATGGCAGAGTGGATTTGGACTGCAGCAGATCAGAGTAACTTGGACAGGCTTAGACAAGCTATCCAAGGGGCTCTGAGGCTTGAACCCCGAAGTCCGTCAGCAAAGCTGGTTGCAGAAATAAACTGCGAAGATGACAGTGCTACCATAAAGGTGAGCAATGAGGGCGGTCGGCTGGTCACCTTATGGAGTTATGCTCTCTCCTCAGTGGAAGTGAAATTTCCACTTGAGGAAAGGGAGCTTGCAGTGCTAGCACGATACTGGAGCGCCTTGAAGGACTTGGCTCAGGGGCAAGGGATCCAAGTCATCACCCAAAGCCAAGTGCACCGTTTCCTGAGAAAGGCTACCGTCAAAAGCACCAAAGCAACCAACGCCAGATGGGGTCAATGGGAGGACATCCTGCTGGACCCAGATCTGGAGATTGGACCACTACAACCAGGGGTTCCCAAAACCACAACAGGTGAGAAACAGCCTCAAGAGGATTATGATTGGACTCTTTTCACAGATGGCTCGAGGAAGGGACCTGATGACACCGCGTACTGGGAATTTATTCTCAAGCTGAAAGGTCAAGAGCAACACCAACAGCAAGGGAAGGCTCCTGGCAGCATGCAAGCTGGGGAAGTGACAGCAGTGTTGGAGGGCCTATTAGAGTTGGAGAAACGGAAGATTAAACGAGCAAGAATAATAACAGATAGTTGTTATTGTGCCCAAGCATTGGAGGAAGATTTGACCATTTGGGAAGAAAATGGATATGAAACAGCAAAAGGGAAGAAAGTTGCCCATGAGGACTTATGGAAGAAGATCGCAGAATTGCGTATGAATCTGGACCTGGAGGTGATGCACCAGAGGGCGCACACCAAGGAAGGAGCTCACTGGCGAGGAAACAAAGAAGTGGATCATTTCGTCCAGATGAGAAAAACTGTCTTTGTTGGGATCGAGAAGTGGGACAGTACACCCAAGGGTAAAGTTGTCCCAAAAGACTGTGTGGAGGGAGCAACGCGGGCGGTGCATGAAGCACTTGGCCACGCCGGAGCTGTCCCAACACGCAGGGAGCTGGAGAGACAGCAGCTATGGATTCCGGAAAAAGAAGTCAGGCGTGTTCTTAAGGACTGTGTTGAATGTGGTCGGTACAATGCAGGTCGGCGAGGAGAGCACCTAGGAGGACTCACCATCAAGAGCACCGTACCCTGGGGGTCGATCTGCATGGATGTAGAAGGGCCTCTACGAGTTGCAGGTACAAGAGGAGAAAAGTATCTGTTAGTGTTGGTGGACTCTATGTCAGGATATGTCGTTGTGAAACCTGTGCGCCGAGCAAATGGTTCCAGTGTAGTCAACATGCTGGATCAAACATGTTGCTATCTGGGGATACCGAAGGAGCTCAGAACAGACAATGGAACGCATTTTCGAAATGCAAAGCTAGACCAATGGTGCCAGGAGAATGGGGTGATGAGAGTATATTCGCCACCCTATAGACCACAAGCAAACGGCATAGTAGAGCAAACCATTGGACTGGTAAAAAGTTGGATTGTTAACAATGCCAATGGTAAAGAATGGAGTACAAAGGTCCTGGCGTTGGTCAAAACCCTGAATGACAGGCATCGAGATGGGAGGCCTTCGCCAGCGGAGGAGTTGAATCACCGTCCCTTCATGTCACAAGAGGTGGGGAGGAGCCATGGTGAAAAGAAACTGCCCCTTGACCAAAAGATGTCATTACATGTTGCATAGACTCACCCAGCTGGGGCAGTTGGGAAGGCGAAGTACGATAAGACTGACATAGTAACAGAGATTTTGGACTGAAACACTGTTCAGCTGAAGAAGTTCGGAATCCAAGGCGTAGAGCAGCTGAAACCAGTTCCTGATTAGGTGACTAGGAGCTTTAACCATGGCCAGTAGAACACCTTGTCTACCACCGTATGTCAGACTGGCCACTGTTAATGGGGTGGTTATCATGAGATGCAGTACCACGGGGCTCTGGGCAGGTAGAGCTCTTAATTTCTTGGAGTATGCGAGGAAAGGAATTTCAACGAGTGAAAAGGAATTCTTGCAGTGGAGAGAAGTTAAGAACCAGTGTGTAGTGTGTTGCAAACTCACCACCTTGGGAAGGCCCAGGAAGAAACAAGCCCCTCCGGGCTGAAGCAAATCAGAGGGAGGGATCCATAGGAATTGACCACCTGGGGTCAGCTCATTGAGGATGTCTACTCTGACCCGAAAGTGCCAGCACAGAACCTGGGGCCAATCCAAAGAGAAGAAGGGGCAAGAGGGACCAACCTGTTCTACAGCACCACAAGTCTGGACGCTTGGGGCCACCAGGCGGGACAGGCTAAGGAGAAGAGCAAGGAGTATGTTGTGAAGTCGGAGGCATGGAGAAGAGAGGGCGTCATCCAACTGCCTGGGATGTGGGCGGGGCGTGCGGCCACCCCCACTTACCCAGAACAGCTCACCAGAGTGAGGCTGGCGGTCCAGACAGTGGTCATTCCATTTCGAGGAGTCTACTCGATCGGAGCGACAGTGACGTGCATGGGAGAGCAACCAAAGCCTGAGGAGGCAGCGGAAGAGGGGAGGGACTGCAGGGACTGCATCATCTGTGGTCCACAAACAAAGCCAGACCCCCCACATTTTTTCTGCCACTCACTTAGCATCTCTGTCTGACTGTATTGGGCGGAAACCAGGTAGATCCATACTTGAGTCTGAGATGTTTTGATTAAACCGTGTTTCAGTAAAACATATGAGACTGTACTCTGGGTATACTTTCTGAGTCTTCACCAATATCTAACAATATATGACAAAAATAAAGTTTGAGTAAAGAAATGGATCCAGGGATGCTGTGTCTCCCAGCTGGCACATAAAAGTAATATGTTCATATGTTCATATGTTCTCCCATATTTGCTTAATATGGGGTCACTTGGGAGCTATACAGATTGTAGATATTGGCCAACACTTAATAGAACTATCAGATTGTAGCTGGGAATCATTGAGGGTCAAAGTTTGCTGCTTTCTTGACTTGTAACAAATTCAACAAACAAGTCATATGTTTTTTTTAACCTTTTAAACATTTGAAATGTGAGGCTCCCCGGCCAGCATCCAGCAGACATCGTCATGGTGAATAACAGGCTGGTGGGAAAATATTTCTCAAAATGTAAGTTGCAGCAATGTTGAAATTGTAACACTGACGTCTTTGGGACGTCATTTTTGAACTGCAGGGGTCAGTTCAGAGGAGCAAGTTCCTCTTGCAACAAATTAGAATTAATATACATATATATGACATAAACAAGGTGGTTATATTAAAAGAAAAACCCTGTGTCCAGTAATAGAGTGGATACTATTTCTTTCTTTGTACTGTACATCAGTGTTCCAGCTGTGGTTGCTGGGAAGATTATGGACTCTTGGCTTACTTCAGTGCCAAACATGGAAGTGGGCTCAATCTATCCATTCAATTTTCAACAAGAACTCGATGGATTTATATTTCCCAAAATGCCCACTATTAAGAGATTTTATTGGTGTTGATAGACTGATCCTGAATAAGCCTGAATGTGTTTGTGTGTCTCTCTGTGCTGCATGTCCTTCACCATCCTTTAAAACGCACAATGCCCAGCTCAGCCGAGAGGCTTTGTAATGTGCTGTCAAAACCCATTCATCTCCGTTATTTGGCCCCACTGCTGCACCATGAGTGCACAGTAGGGGTTGTGGGTTTGGTACTTTGGATCTGTCACTGCCTGTTACTCTGTGGTATTCCACAAGTTCATCCTTTATTCTTTCTATCTTTGATTTTTTTTTTAACTTGGATTTTGTTTTCTGACTCCCACATTGCTCATGAGCAGTTATTGCTGTGGTGTTCTTGCTTCCCTCTGTTAAGAAGGTTGAGATCTTTCCTTGCTTTATCTCTGTATCTATGTAACCTTATAATACAAACTGGTACAAAGTAATAATCATATATGTACAATGTGTAGGAATTACTGTGCAAATGAAGCTAAAATCACTGTTAACTGAATTACTGTCTAAAGTGCAGAAAGGAGAAATGCAGAGGCTCTGTGTGTATGTGGACGGCCTGAGAGCGAGTGTGTGTGTGCTACGGGCAGGCGTCCGGAGAAGGCCACAGGCTCACACATAACCACAGGCCTCCACATCAAGTGACGTAGATGTAGCTCTCTGCGCTATGAATAAATGCAATGGAATGCAGAGATGTGTGCCTTGAAGATGCAAATAAGGAGAATTGTGACGCAAGTATGGAAGGTCCTGTAATTTCTGTAATGACTGTAAAATGTCAAGCATGTAGTGTGTAATTCAGAGTTGAGATGTGCTCTTTCTATTGGCTGCAAAGAAAGTGAGCTGTTGTAATGGCGTACAATAAGTAATGGTATAAAAGGCAGAAAGCAGAACTAAGAAGGTAGAAGTTTCTGATGAGATCCTCTCTCGGAGCAGCGGGGAGCAGTCAGGAGAGATGCCCACCTCTACCTGCTACATATAATTTAATTAAAAACAACTCCGAAGAAGAAACGACTCTTGTTGCTTGTGGGAGACATTCTGAAGCCTGGGCAGTTGCAACACCACTGGCCTTCTCAACAGAAGGCCTTGTAAGGACTTTCTAAACATCAGAGTCCACCGTTCGGCTGAGGGAACCAAGGAAGGGTTTTCCAACAGGAGGGTAACCATAGCCCTCCTGGGCTCTTCTGATCATCCCTGAACGCAACAGAAAAAGAATGGACTGAACTGGGTTGGCGTGGCCAGATTCCCAAATAAGATTTTAGAGAGAATTGGACCGTTCTTCCCCCTTTTACCACGTCACTCCAGCTCATAAGTATTTCTTTTTGATTTGATTTATAACAAACTTTTGTGATTGAATTGGATGATTTTTAATTGGCAGATTTTTTGAGTATTGATTGAAATTTGATTATTGAGCTGTCGCTATTTGCTTAAGCTAAACCTGCATAATAAAATCTGACTCCAAAGGTCTAAAGTAGTCGTAAGACTGTTGATTTATCCCCCTTTTTGGTGCATGACTCATGAAAGTAAAACTCTAGACAACAGTAGCTCCTACATCAGGCTCTTTTCGGTTACACTAGTCTTGAAATCCACTTAAAGGTCGCGATCCAACACCTCAAATAGATTTTCTGTGTTCAGCCTTTCTTTCTTGATGCTGGTCTGGTTTTTTTAAATATAATATATATAATATGCTTAATATATATCACTAAAGCTGCTGTACATGCTATTTTATATTCACCTTGCATTAGAAGACTACTTTAAATATGAAAGTGATTCATATTTGAGTGAAGTGTCTTTCACACAATGAGAAATGTTTTTCAGCCTCATTACTTGTTTTTTTCCCACCTGCATCTTTACCATTTTCATTTGGTCTTAAAGGCCAGAAGCTGCTGCTACCCAGTGACTTGCTGTAGCAGCTAAAGAGATTTTTGTGAGGTGTCAGCATGAGCACACCAAGAAAAGAACTAAAACTAGCATAATTTTTTTTAACATGACTTGAAATAGACTAAGATCTACAATATTTACACCTTGTTTTAACAGCCACCAGGTGGCCAAAAGCTATGCAAATGAATCCTTTCAGCAGGAAATTTCCACTCATCCTGTTCAGGGTCACAGCGGTGCTGGAGCCTATCCCAGCTGACAGGGTCGCCAGCCCGTCGCAGGGCACACACAGAGACAGATAACCATTCACACTCACAGTCACATCTATGGGCCATTTAGAATCACCAATTAATCTAACCCCAGTAGGGGGAAATGCTTTATGAACCAAATCTACTTTTTTCCTTCACTGTTTGGAGATTTTTTTTAGCCTTTTTCTGTGATTTAATGTGTTTTGATTTACTCTTTGCTCAGTGGCGTTCCCAGATGCAGAAGGCAGAGGTTTTCATCTATAAAGCTCTTTCGTAAACCCACTCTAATAAACTCGTAAACCTCAAAAACCCACACAGAGTAGTGATCAGATATTACTCTGTGTGGAGGACTTTCACACATAGCCATCATTTTTAAAGGCGATAAAATATGCTGAAAGCTATTTAATGTCCAAAACATCCAGATTAAACCAGAAAACCTTATTAATGGTTCTCAGTCAGATTCAGTGTGACCTTTTGACCCCACCCTGGCTTATCTAACCTCTTGGATGCCTCCACTTAATAGTGTTGCTATTGTCTTTATTCGGTTAGTGTTTTTCTTGTCTAATCGTCAAACTACACTTACTCATTTATACCTAAAAGTGAAATCACAGAGAATTTTTCCCTCTGCTAGAGTATCGCAGGAAATGACAAATTGCAATGAGATTCGTAAGAACAATCAAAGTACAACCATTTCTCTCGTTATTGATTTTGAACTCAGGAAATTGCGACTAAGTTAGGCTCCGTCTTGAGTTTGTTTTGTTTTCTTGCCACTGGAGAGGATGCAGGGCCACAGTGAGGATGGATCGTGTATGTTGGGGTTACATGTTGGGATGGATTTGTGAAAAGATTAAAGCAGGTAGGCTTATTGATTGGCAGATAGGTAGCAGTAAGGTGGCTATTGATCGAGCAAACAGTCGATTTTTGACCTTGGAGTACACTGGGCAAATCAATTGGCTGAATCCAGTGGGAGAGGAAACAAATGAGACGGTTAGTCCTCTATTTTTGGTGTTATTTGTCCTCTTTTTGTGGCTAATGAATATCTCTCATTCCTTAAAGAATAAATAAAGACAATTAATGTCTTCCTGGTGTTACAATATATACACGTGAATGGTTATGTAAAGAGGTTAGCTAATAAGATCAACATATGCACATTATATTGAGAAATGCTTCCATTAATTGACCTGCAAGGAACATTTAGCTTTCAAGGGAAGATTTTAATTATTATTGATTGCTCTTTATTAATCTTAATGAATTGTTCCTGGATTATATAAAGAGCATCTTTGCAGTACAGCATTATTGCGTTCAGGAAATCAAATAACAAATGCTGAGACTGATACCTGGCCTACAGTAAATGTGGTACTATTTATGGGATTAGCAGAAGTACATGACAAACCTGTATCACCTAACACACCATCTCCCCACCTGCCAAGCTAACAGCCGTGGGGATTTGAAACAGTAGTGTGGCTGCTGACAATAACGTGACTGGATCAGAGATCCCCCACCAAATTAGGTCAGCACTGGCTGGATCATTGCTCCTGTCTGACTGAGAGAGGTCAGCGTTCTCACCTTGTCTGGCATGCCTTGCTCATATGCCTTCCTGCACTGTACGCAGGCACACAGCTAGGAGACAAAGTCTGCTGACAGCACAGCAAAATGACCACGCTTCAGTGCTCACCACTATAGCCTTGCCTACAGACTGGAAAACACAAAACCAAGTCAAGTGTGGCAGTGGGCTGATTTCTATAATGTCAGGTGTTCAGAGGAAACGGCATGCACACTTTAATATGTCAAAAGGCTTTTATTTTTAATGATTCTGTAGCGCAAAGGTTAACAGCACTGTGAGCATGGAACTGCCCAGAGGATTAATATAATTGCATATTCAAGATTGATCTGTATTAAAACTGCTATATCAATATTTTTATATTAACAATGGATTTGAAATGTGAATGAGTTTATAGCTCTGGGTTTGCGATGACCCAGCCAAACAACTCACCCCTGCTCGAGCGAGACAATAGAACAAGATTAAGGTGTGAGGTGCGTCATATTTCTGAGAACAAAGCAAAATAGGAAAGCTGTTATTTGCTTTGAATGAGGCGTTATAGTTTGTAGATTAAACTGCCATGCTAAAAGCTACGCAAAGAGGCAACAAACTTTAGCATTTCAACATGAATCAGATGTGCAAATAAAGTAAAGTTGAATAACAAAGAGAGAGGTGGCAAAGGAAAGGGCTTATGGTGATTTATATCTGAGGCCGGAAGGAGAAAAGGATGTGCAGCAGGTTAGGGTGGTTAAAGCTAGAGATGGAAATGTACCAATGAATGAAAAGATTATTGAGAAGATGGAAGGAGTACTGTGAGGAGTTGATGAATGTTAGAAAATGATAGTGAAAAGACAGATAGAAGAAAGTTAGTTAATCAAGAAGTGCAGAAGATTAGTAAGGAGGAGGTGGAGGCAGCTGTGAAAAGATCCAGATGACATATCTGTGGAGGTATGAATATGCGGATTGATTAACACAATCCCTGGCTGAGGAAGAAGTGGAGAAGAAGTGTACAGGTACCTATTTTTAGGAACAAGGGTAATGTGCAGAGCTGTAGTAACTACAAAGGGATAAAGCTGATGGGACACACCATGAAGCTATGGGAAAAAAAGGATAGCAGGAAGAGTGAAAGGGAATGTTTACAGTGTCGTCATGAGACCTGCTGGATGATGTTATCTGGGTATGTCCTACTGGAAGGAGGCCCCTGGCCCCCCGACATGCTGGAGAGATTATAACTCTCGGCTGGCCTGGAAATGCCTCAGTGACCCCCCAGATAAGTTGGAGGTGGTGGATGTGGAAACGAAGGTCTGGGTTTCTTTGCTTAGGCTGCTGCTGATGGAGGGATGAGATGTGAGTGTTTCCAACAAGCTAAAATTAGCTGCGCTTTACGCAACATATTATTTAGCAGTTGATATGAAATCAACAAAAATGAAAGCTAAAATCCTGCCTTCAAAAGCAAAACAAAAATTTTAAAGGACTATACAATTAAGTGCAAAGTACAGGTTCCTGTCCTGCAGCTTTAGCTTAATGCTTAGTTCAGTGTCATGGCTCTAATCAACATTATCTTTAGCGCTAGCAAACCTAACAGCTATAGCTTTCAAGCAGCTAATAGTCAAAAACCATCCATAAAACCATCCAAGACTGCTTATCCTGTCCAGGGTCATGCCGGCTGGGGATGGGGGGTTGCTATCACAGCTGTCCTGGGCCAAGGTGGATTTGAACCAAGACCAGTGCTAACAATCACACCACCATGATGCCCCAAGGCCCAGTCAGTAGTAACACATCTCCAAATCATGTTAAACTGACTTTGTCTTGACTCTGAATAATGTTTCTGTGATTTCCTGTTTTATTTTTTAATCCCTCTTTGTCTTATCACTAACTCCATTTCTGCCCTTTCTGAACCATCTGTGTTCAATTAGCCCGTCACTCACCCCAGTATATGTACCATCTGTCATTCACCTTTCAGTTGTCTTTGTTTTCACAGCAGTTAAGCTTTATAGCCTTTCCAGTGCATTTTTTTCTTGCATTTCCTTCTGGATGACCTTCTAGTGTGTTTTCTTTTTTCTGTGAGTGCCTGATGATAAAGATTTTGGTTTTGAAATATTTTCTGTCTCGGATGACATTTTATCTGTAAACCAGCAGTTTATTGAAAGAAATCTTCCTCCAGATATAACAATGAACCTTTTCATATTAACTAGTTTTGCTTACCAAACCAACCTACTTTCTGGCACCTTTGAGTCACGTCCATGTCCTTGTGTTTTGTTTCTTACTGTCGTCTAATCTTGTACTCCTTGGTTATAGCCACATTGGCAGAGCATTCTGGGATTTGAAGTATTAGCAGTACATGCCCTGTAGGCTCCAATACTGTAGGGCCAGCTCCAGTTGTCCTTTGGGATGGCTTCACGGGCCAAACTTGGCCCACAGGCCAGAGATTGACACCTATGACTTACCTACAAATTTTCTTGGCTTCCCCCTGTGGTGCCAGGCACCAGGTAACAATTCAGGACGTACAGTCAGGCTCTTTGGCATCTTGCTTTGCTTTCAAATAAATATTCACGGCTTTTCTAATTTAATATTATCACTGTTGTACCAGCACACACAGGCCTGTTTAAGTCTTCTGTCCTCTTTTGTGTTTGCCTGGTTTTTGAGACATGAGGCAGAATTTAACAAGCTAAAATATTAAAAAACAAAAAGTCTGTCAAGGCTCCTGTTGTGTCTTCAGGGGAAGTATCCTAACAAGGATGAGTCAAATATTAATCTATTTCCCTTTGGATTTGAAGGCTCCTGTTTTGGAATGATTTATGAAGAATCATGTGCATGTTATTGAGGCTGACTAAAAACAGGGACAGGATTACCTAACTACCAACTGACGGCAGGTTTAAGGATAGAAAAACCTCCTCCCCCTTTTCCTTTCTAGTTTCTCCCACAAGCTGTATATAAAAGATGGAGGTAGCCACTGTGGTGTGACCCACTTATTTTAGTCTGAATTTGAAGACCTGAATTTGAATTACAAGCAAAGTTGTAAAAAATAAAAAACATCTTGTGTACCACGCTGTAAACATGCTTTATAATGCACAAGCACATTAAACACTTTAATGACATAAATATTACTGCTCGTTAACAATGAAGTGCTCTGTTCCAGTAGAACTTTTTCACGAATGGCAAACATGGTTAGCCTTTATCGCTCTCGACCTTTAATATTTTCAGGTTATTCGGTCAGCACGAGGCTGTGTGTTTCTCAAAGGTGCTTTGCCTCGTGGCGCCATATCATGCTGATGTGTGTAATCCAAGCATGAAGAGTTAAACAAGCCCGGGGTGCCTGATGTGTGACGAACTCACTGGAGCACCTCCAGCTGTCTGCTAACATTATCTGGCCTCCTGTTTAACAGCAGCGCTCGTTTGTCTGGAGGCTCTTTGATGCTTTTAATTATTTTAGCACCACCTGGTTATAGGGTGAGTTCACATGTGTCTCACAGATATATTTTGTACAGTGAGCTGAAAGCCCTTACAGACCTTTCTTGACCAAATTATGGCCAAAGAGTCAAAGCCAAAGAGATGTGTGATATTAGCACATTAATAAATATTAGGTTTTTATCAGCTTATGTAGTGCTCATGTGCCAGCTGAATCTTTCAAAGTACTGCAGAACCTTCAGCTCTCCTTTCTGTTGATATTATTGTCTCGCAGGAAAAGTCCCCGTGGCGTGGTTTTATCAAAAATCAGGGTTTCTCTGACACAAATGGAGGCATTGCACAGTGAGATTAGCTAATGCATTACCTTTGGGCACCGAGTGTAAAAACCAACCCTTTATCAAACTGTGTTAGAGTCACTGTGTTGTCGCCTTTCACACCAAGACCCCACCCGCCCCCACCCCAAGGTCTGACAAGTGCAATGATTTTCTGTTGTTTTGAATGGAAACTGAAAGCACAAGTTAGTGGGGCGCTGTAACCTGAGGTATCACCAAGCTCCCTTCCACACCCTTTGTGACCCACACAGTCATCGCAATACCGCATTGTGTCATTCAGCCAGAAGGTGTGGAGGCTTTTCCCACAGGGCCTAGGTGGAGTAAGTGGAAACAGATCATGTGGGGGCGTCACAATAATATAATGGTGCATTGTTGTTCGTCTAATTGGTGAAACTGGGGATTTAATTTTGTTTTTAATTAGGTTTGTTTGTTTGTGTGTATGTTTCTGCAATATCTGAGATCCAGTTCACTCCTGGACCTTTAACATGCTATTATTTGAATCTATCAGGCCATGCTGAGGTTGTCTTGCGCCAGGCCGAGAATTTTGCCAGGTCGTTATTGCCTGATTATTACATCAGGCCAAATAAGTTAGACTGAGTTCTCAGTAGTGTGCCAAATTTCAAAACTTTTTACCATATGGCAGTGGTTCCCAAAGTTAAGAGTGCTGCGGCTCATTTAAAAAATCGAAAATCTCTTTAAATTGTTAGTACTACCCCTATGTAAAGTGCCACTGGGACACAAACTTAAATACAAAAGCAGCAAATTTAGCTCAGAGTAATGAGTAATATCTCAAACTGATCACCTCCTATTTCCATTTGTAATTCTCTTTTTATATAAATAAATACATTTATAAAAATATTTAACTATACATACATTAATTTCTATTACTGCACCCCCCCCCCCGCAGTACCTTTGGAGCCCACCAGGGGACTGCGGCCCACACGTTGCCATGTGATGCACATAGCAAAAGAAGATAATGGATGATTGATTTCATTCCTACGCAAAAATTTAAAAAATGGTGTGAAGAAGACTGAGAAATGTTGTTTTTCTGTGATCATGATGAACTGACCCCAACAACGCCTGTTTATCATGCTGACATGTTATTCCAATACTAATCCAGATGTCTGCTTCTGTGGCTAAAAACCGCAGTCCGATATGTTGCAGCTGTCAAATTGTGGGTAATCACTTCATTAGTATTCAGGCTGTTTTCCTGCATTCAGACAGCATGAAATAAACACACACTTAAACATAAGCTGTTCCTTACCAGGCTCGTTTAATACTCACTGAAGTGAAGCGCTCCATTTTCATTTCCTGTGCATCAGACATGTCAGAACTCAGATATTTTTTCACACTTTCAGAGAGCTTTCCCTGTCGACACAGCACATTCCGCGGCTATAATCCAAGCAGACAGTGCTGTGAGACAGTGGCAGCCTTTTACGTGCCTGCAGAAATGTCACCCTGCTTCGCCTCTTGTCCCTCAAAAACGATGAGTGTCGACTCACAGAAATACTTCCAAACCAGCGCTGTTATAGTTACACAAGCATTTTTCTTTTATTTTTTGCAGGTTTAACAGGAGTCATTCCATGACAGTTAAATGTCAGCAGCCAGGGTTTCTAAATATGGTAGCTTGATTGAAAAAGGAAAAAAGGAGGATACTGTCATGACTGCAGCACTAAATTGTCCTCTTTCATCGCCTGCCTGACCTTCAGAGTTAGCAGCCAATAGCTCATGTGGCCAAATGCTGCTCCTGGCCTCACAATACAAATCAATACTATTCCCATTACTGGATGGAACATCAAGTCATTGTGTTTTTATTAATACACTGATGAACGTTATCTCAGCACAATTGCTTGGCAAACAATGTGGCATTTGATCCACATCAGTTGCCAAGTTGCATGTAGAAAAGATTCCTGGCACTGAGTTAAAGCACAAGCTTGCTGCGTTTACCAAATGCTGATGGTGTTTTGATGTTGGCCTCCATGTTAACTCTTGCAGATTCTGCCCTCTACCAAGAGGTAACCTCCACGGCCAATTAATGCAGTTATCTAGTGGCCGCTTGAAGCTGGCCATCCATCCATTTTCTTCCGATTATCTTTTTCAGGGTCGTGGGGGGCCAGAACCTTCAGTAACCTTCCACTAAGCTTCAGTTTTATCAGAATTATCTGACAAGAAATATGGATTTCCCAAGAAGTTTATGCTCCAGTCTTGGTGACTGAAACCTATTTTATTAGTCTGTTGCGTAACAATAATTAGCAGGTATGCATGTTTGCTAAGGTTTGGTACCTAAGTGGATTAACACAGTCCTTGTTTTCAAAAATAGTTTGCTAGCTAGACTTTAGCCATGGAACAATTCGACATTAATCGTCTGACTACTACAGTATTCTGCATCTGCTTGCATGTCAGAGCATTTTAGCTGACTGAAATATTGATTAAACTCTATTTTGTAAAGGTGTTATATAAATAAAGTTATTATAATTATTAAAGAAATTGACAGTGGTAATTTAAAAGTGAGCAGTGGCTTTGTCCAACATGTAATTTCCATTAAAAAAACAAACTATGCTCTGATTTCTGAGTGACATTATCTAGATTTCCTCCAGTTGTAGCCCAGATTTGAATCAAATTTCAATCATATAAAGAAAATTCAAATGAGTGCTCTATTCCATCTGTTACCTTTGTGTGCATTCAGGGGACATTAAAGTCAGCGTTTCATGCATAGAATCAGGTCTCTTTTCACTGCATTTTATGCCATTTATTTTTATATTTGTAGGATTTTAAATCCACAGACTGAACATGTGCACTGAGACAGGTGGATGAAAAGTTTTCTTTTTAAATTTAAGAGGCACATGACAAAACTGGACCGTAACTCTCACTGCTTTTGTTTGTTTTTGTTGCTCCACTGGATTCTTTATGTGGTTGATACTGAGACTCCAAGTCTCTCCCTGCTGCCAGATTCCTTCTGAAGTATGCAGACTATTCAGAAGGAACCCGGTGGAAAAGCTATCGAAGGAGGGGAAGCATTGCTTCTCAATGAGAGCATGCTGGGCGGTCAGGAAAAGATGTGTAAATATATTTTTATTTATAGCTGCTATTTCAGAAGAAACTGTATTGGGAGTATCATTCAAAATGCAATGCTAGGAAAGGCCCTTTTGAGCCTTTTGCAGCTGACAGTGTTGCATTTATGAGATGTAAAGATATGTTAAAAGGCATAAATGATCAGGGCGCCACATTCCTGAGTGTTCCCATATGCAAACTATGTAGTTATCATCTTCCACATAATTACTACTTACCTGAATTTTAATGAACCTCTCGCTGCGTAAGAGAGCTGTTTTTCAGCCGTGACGCTGGTGTTGCTGCAAAGTGAAACAGCCATAAGAGCTGCAGAAGATTTACCTGCACAACAGAATCTGTCTTAAATTACCACCAATCACTAGTCGAACATCAGTTGGTGCTGCAGCTGCATACCCGGGGCCGTCACTACATATACATAATTTTATGTGCACAGTGTAACAGCACACACATACACACACACTGCTACCTCATTAGTGACTGCAGCCCTGAGGCTCACAACTGGGAAAAGGCCTAATTGCAGAGTTCAGCAGCGCTGACAGTGCTCAGAGCGTTTTGGAACAGACTTCGACAAATGAGCATCAGGTGCAAGCACCTACAGTGATATTCTATTATTTCTGACCCTTCCTGTCACTGCTTTTGCTGCCAACTTAAGCTCATAGTGAGTTACTTTAACTTTCTGGAGCAGCAAGGGACCAGACTAATCACTGGATTCACAGAAAGTGAGCAAGTTAGACCATCTGTGTGTCAGGAACTTTGTGGAGCAGTGTTTTAAATCTTCTTTGGATAGGTTTGTGTTTCTGTGTTGTAAGCTTTACTATAATTGTAGATGCCTTTTGCAGCATGGGTGGCCATGCCAGTTTGTGTTTCAATCCACTGTATAGATGTAAACCATTTTATAGTGCTTTTTTGCACTGACACAAGGGAATCCCATCCGTCATTCTTATGCCCTATTCATTTCCATTAAATTTTATTTATATAGCACCAAATCACAACAAATAGCCGCCTCAAGGTGTTTTAGGGTATTTTAGAGTAAAGACCCTGCAATAATTAAAACAATCAAAACGACCCCCTATGAGCAAGCACTTGGAGACAGTGGGAAGGAAAAACTCCCTTTTAACAGGAAGAAACCTCCAGCAGAACCAGGCTCAGAGAGGGGCAGTGTGCATTAATCCGTCTATCTACACAACAGTCAAGGGATTGCTAGCCAGTTGGAAGTCTGTATATCCCAAACATGTTGGGGAGGTCTAGTTCAGTGATTCCAAATAGTGGAATTATGTAGAAGCTACAATCTAGCATTCAACATTTAGCTGTTTTCGGTTGGTGTCATCTCTATGTGGAATCTTCACCCATTTAATGTACCCAGATGAACCACTTAGAACAACTCTAAGGCCAAAATTCAAAAGACTTGTTTTAAAAGGGAGCATCTTGTAGTTAATGAAACTATGCTTGTTTAACATGTAGCTAACATGCAGCACTAAGCGTAACTGTAAGTGGTTCACTGTTACCAACAGGTTAAAGCTCACTAAAGCCAGAAACAGATAAAGAACACTAGTTGATTGTTCAAACTGTTACATATGAACGTGAACCACACACCATACAATTTTTATTATCTGGGTATTTAAATAAAGATTTAAAAGAATCAAATCTCTCTCCTTAGCCCCAACCGGTCGCGGCAGATGACTGCCCCTCCCTGAGCCTGGTTCTGCTGGAGGTTTCTTCCTGTTAAAAGGGAGTTTTTCCTTTCCACTGTCGCCAAGTGCTTGCTCATAGGGGGTCGTTTTTGATTGTTGGGTTTATTATGTAATTATTGTAAGGTCTTTACCTTACAATAAAAAGCGCCTTGAGGTGACTATTTGTTGTGATTTGGCACTGTATAAATAAAATTGAATTGAAAAATTGAATTGAAATTGAATTGTGATATGATTTCATTTCAATTGTCTGTAGGATTCCATGTAAAACCCATAAATAATCTCTATGCTTTGCTCTCACTCTATATTTTGCAGGATTTATTTTAAAATTTACCGCTCCTCCTGCACCTGCCACTTGTTTATTAAAATGGATTCCAAAAACGCTGTGAGCGTTGTCAGTAGTGCTGAACTATTCCATTATTTCCCAAGTGCAAGCCTGAGGTTTACAGTCATTAATGAGGTAGCATCGAGTATGTGCACTACTGCATTCTGTATTCATATAATCATGTGTTTCTGGAGGGGTTCATGCATTTTGCATCAGTGCCCACTGTGACCACAATCACAAAGTTGGCTCAATCAGGGGAGACATCAAGCAAGAAAATGAAAGTTGGTTCAAATAATTTAAATGATTAATTTCATCAAAGACACCCGTTAATTGGATTAAGGCCCTATAAATTTAAGACATTTCCAAGATCTGTCCTTGGAAAGCTATGAGAGGGCCAACAGTGACACATAAGGTGCATACAGGTTTTCCATAGGTAATCTATATGATGGATGTGAGCTGGACTTTGCATTTTGCAAAATCTTGCCAACAGCGCATTGACAACTCATCCAGGAGGTCACAAAAGAACCTGGAAGGACATCTAAAGAACTGCAGGCCTCACTTGCCTCACTCAAGGTCAGAGTTTGTGACTCAACAATAAGAAAGCGACTGGGCAAAAAATGGTGTCCAAGGAGAAAACCACTGCTGGCCGAAATAGCATAAAGACTTGTCTCACATCTGCCAAAAACATTGTGATGATCCCCAAGACTTCTGGGAAAATATTCTGTAGACTGACAGGACAAAAACTGAACTTTTTGGAAGGTTTGAGTCCAGTTCCATTTGCATACAATTTACACAACATTTCATAAAAAGAATATCATAGCAGCAGTCAAACATGGTGGTGGTACTGTGATGGTCTGCGGCTGATTTGCTGATTCAGGATCTGGACCACTTGTTGTAACTGATGGAACCATGAATTCTGCTTCCTACCAGAAAATCCTAGAGGGAAATTTCCAGCCATCAGTTCATGCCCTTAAGCTCAAATGCTGCAGGACAGTGATCCGCAACATACCAGCAAGTCCACTTAGCCTGGACTTAAATCCAGTTGAAATCCTTTGACCTTAAACAGGCCATTTACAGACAACAACACAACAAAGAACAGAGAAGAACTCTTACACAACAAGGGAGGAAGATGGAGGTAACCTACAGGCAGAACTAAACTCTATAGCTACAGGGAACTTAAGGAGCATGAAAACAATAAGAAAAACCAAGAATAACCCAGGAAAGCATGAACGCACAAAGAAAAATAATACAATCAAAAATGTGCCAGAGATCATAAAAGCAAATAAACTAAAAATGTGCTTAAAAGTATGAAACAAACTGAAGACTAGATCAACTGAACAGCCCAACCATTAGCGGAACAAATCAGAGCCAGGTCGGGGTTGGGGCAAATGACCGGGCCCTTTGTACCCTTTATTATTCAATAAAACTCATCATAACATCATTTTACAACATACACATGCCCACAACAGAAGGGCTTATGAGCTTTGGCACCACGAAAACAACTTTTTCCTTTTCTTTTTGCTTTGCCGCTCCATTTTTATGCTTTTATGAATTAATTCCACTCATGTTAGCTTAGTCAGTAAAAATGCTCCACTTAAGGCTGTTACACACTGAACGCGTTGCCTTCTCCAATTCTCCTCAGACTCGAGGCCCAACTTTAAGTCTTATTATGTCTCCCATCCGGGCCCCCTCTAGGTCGGGGACGTGCCACCCTCCCAGCCCCCCCTGAAGCTCCGCCCCTGAGCCCAACCCCAGAACACTGGTCAAATCAGCTTTAGGGAGGCAATTACTTTTTCATACAGGGCATGGATAGATTTTCCCCCCTCCTTTAAAGGTAAATGTGAGCCCTACACCTCCCAGTTCTCTGACAGTTTTTTCACTGCCAATAGCCTGACATATCAAGTACTATATCAAGACAATATCGATATTCTGACTCTGTATGGACCTGATTAAATGTCTGCTCAACAGGATAAGTATTTGGGAAAGCAAGAAGACACTGCCTAGTCGTCTCCCAAACAGCCAACAGTAACAGTGTACACATCTGACCAACATGATGCCTCAGCCTGAGGTGTGAAAAGTGAGCTAGTCATTTGGTGTCATGTCTGCCAATAGAGCTAGACCACTCATATGGGATCATCTGGTTTCAAGAGGTCCCCGAAGTGAATTTCTATATGAAGATTAGCCATGCTCAGGGGGTCAGTTTAACTGAAGGCACATTATGCCTCAAACACCTGTAAACTTAAAGTCTTTAAAAACATTACAATTCCACTGAATGGTTTTAGACTTCTACAGAACAAGTAGCAGGCAGCTACACACTATTTGCATTGTGTAAACCATCTATCTCTACTGCATAGCTTTACAGTGTTACAGACCAGCAGTTTCTTCTGCAGTAGTTGCACATTTGAAGGTAATCTCATAAAAGATAAACTATAAAGCTAAAATGCATGAGAGTTGATGTTAAAGGGAACAGCTTCTTCTTCTTGAAACTATGTTTGTTTAGCATGTGGCTAAGAAGCAGTGCTAACCCTAAATCATTTGTTGATGATGGTGGATGTTAAGAGCTTCGGTTGCCAGTAGTGGAAAATATACTGTAGATGTTAGTGGCACAGTTTGGTCAGAGAAAGCAATAGCTGACCTGAAGGATTGCACTGCAGCCTGGAGGGAAATGAAGTTTATACACTCTACACATAAGCACCAGGTTTTATATGTAGTTTGAGCATGCATGGGCAGTGATGAGTGACCAAAACCTGTAACTCTCCAATCTTTATAGGTTTGTCCTTCCCACATGCCCAGTAGATGAGCAAATAGACCCTTAATGGGCTTCACTTTATCATTAGTTAAGGAGTGAGTGCAGTTAATGGTGTGCTGACACAGGCAGGTAGCTCACAGAGTGTGCGATGGGAATATGTTTTCTGACAGAGGATGAAAAGGCAATAGAAAACTGCTGATTCCAGACAACATTGGGTGCAGCTTGAGACCACAGCAATAAAAAGACCTAGACTGACTCATGACTTTGTCTGGAGCTCTTAAGGCTGTTCTGCACTTAGGAATTTCTCTCACAAAGCCAGACAGCACTGCCCAAAGAAAAGTGTTTCATAGAAACACTTAGAGCCTGACAGTGGCCTATTATTTCACACTGTGTGTTAGTGAGTCCGGCACATGCTTGAGGTTTATTACTGACCACAGCCACAGATAAACAGACTGAAAAATGTGCAGTGAATTGGATTTAACTGCCTGGTGTAACAGTTTTCTTAAAACTTTGAGGTTTTTGTTGAAGACCGATATGACGATGAGCTACATTTGAAGCTCGCGTGGGTCTCATTTACAAAAACAGTTTTTGATCTTGAATCTTAAATTCAGTTTTGTCTTTATGTTTGAATCGTATTTGTAATTTATACGTGTCATCACAAATGAACTTACATTGACAGGACATGGCTTTAGGAAGCGCCATAGGGGTCAGATGCACCGTGTCGGGCGGTGGGCAGAGGCCGTTTGGCAGAGGCCCTGGAGCACTGATCCCTGCTATCCTCTGCCTGCTGCATCTTGCACCCTAATAATATTGAGTCCCCTTTTGCAAAGAGGTGTGTTATAGATGTACTCATTGGTGCAAACTGACTGAGACTGATTACAAAGTGTTGCCAGTCTGTCTATATTTATAGATTAGATGCCAATTACTTGCAAAACTTGCCAATCCTTTTGAGAGTGATTCCAGTCAATCTGAGTCAGACAACAATCGTTTGGAGACAGGTTGTCTGCAACCAGGTGGTGCTGCAACCTGTTCAGTCACCTTGGGATCAAAAGTGATCATCACACGTACTTGGAATTGATTCGTGAATATGCAAAATTCAATGGCCTACAGCAATTTTTTCTTCTTTTTTTTTTTTTG